>VUJU01006212.1:0-11031 GCA_009835225.1 Aphis craccivora
AAATTTGTATAGTAATTTACCCTCCATTTATTACTGTGCAAAGTATATCAGTATAGTTAATTGTACAATGGTAGGTACCTACCTAGAGACAACTAATTTTAATAACTACCATTGAAAAAAAAAATTGTCCATGATTGAATATAGGTTTGTACATCTCAACTTATAATTGTGTTTACATTAAATTGTATTGAATAAGATTATTTATGAATGAAAACAATTTTATAGAGAATATAATATATATATATATAAGTATGGCGCGATTATGATAATGTGTTTATATGGCCATAATATTATATTATGAAATGATCTCTTTTTTTTAAGTTTAGTAATTATTGTCAATAACGGTGGATTGATATATTTGTAAAAGCTTTTGTTTAATAAACATAATTGTTTATGTTATCACGTCACAGCTCTAACAAAATAATATTTTATTATTTTATTGTGTATTTTTATTATACACATTGAATGATTATAATATTACATTTGTTTAGTCTAGAACAACAGTACTAAACGCGTCTGACAATGAAGGGGTATCCACTCAAATGTCAACCGAATGGACATTTCCTTTTGTAGTTGTTGACATTTCCGTGAATTATTCGCTTTACGATCAGTATTTAAAATATTTAACATCAAGGTAACTATATATGTGAACGTGCAGTTACTATAACATAAATGTATAATAATTATCATTATAATATCACTTAATTGTGTTAATATAGACAGATCGCTCTGGTGCAGATGAATATTATTCCCGAAAGCCCACAAGCTGTAATATGTAATCGGCCTAAGCTAAATAAGTATCAAGATACATTAAGAACCATTATAGAAATGTTGATAAATAACGTACAGATAATATCATATTATTAAAACAATGGCGTAATGCACAAGTTAATATATAAAAACTTTTTTTTTTTTTGTAAAATTAGAAAAGTTAAAATGTCTAGACATATTGTTATGTATAGAGTCGCAATATTGACCATTGTAAATATATCGTTTTAACTTATAATATGAAAAATGTCAAACGTTACTTCAGAACTTCAGAAGTAATAGGTACAACGGTAATAATTTATTATTATATATTTTCATATGACATTTCTGTAATCGAATGTAATAAAGTGTAACATGTGCGCTATACCATATTTTCAATGAAGTGCTTTTGTAATAATTATACAAATATTATAAATTATGTTACAAAACAATTAGTTGGAGAGAATTAATGATCAATATAATGAAGATGTAGAAAGATACGTTCACGAACTTCGAATTTCTGAGACCTACGAGTCGATGTATTCGTTGTTGTTCGGCGAAATCCAGCTGTATATTCGAGAAAACTATAAAAGTCCTATGATCGGTGAAACGATTCAGGTAAATATTCAATACCTAATGGTAAATAGCTCATGAACTGCAATCGTTGAATTTTCATTAAATGAAAATCAAAAATCGTTTAAAACGCATAGCTACATATATACGGTATATAGGTACATGATATTTAAAAAAAACTTATTGTTTTATTCATTTTATATAATTTAATTTACTTTAGTAATTCACGATATTATATAATATTAAAATCTATCTACAGATAACAATAGGTACTACATTGCCGTTAGTGAATAATATTACAAATATATTATACACTTAGAATACAATTATTATTAAGTCGTATAATATGTTCATTGTTCATTGTAGAGTTTCGTAAATCGTATTTTCACGGATTTGGTGAATAAAATGAAGAAGGCAGTGGAATCATTCGAGTTACCACAATCTGGCAGTGTTGATAGCATACAATTTGAACGTGTGATCTTTTACGCCAGAGAAGCGGACGAGATGGAACAAGCGGAACGCGCCAAAATATTTTACTTTGACGTAAGAGCGTCTTAGATGAAAAAAATTAGGATAACGACGCGTTTTAACGTCCGTCCATTTCAGTTAAACTCTACAGCTGGTGCAAGGTGTAACCCGAACTACTGGTTATTGTATGCTAGTTTATGCTCAAGGCGACTAGATTTCGATACGGCTTTGGAGTATGTCAAAGAAGTGTTACTAGTCGACAGTGGCAACCGAATCGGGCGAGTTTAACAGGGCTATAAACTAGTATAGTTACTGTCACCGTAAAAAAACACTTGTTCATAATATACAAAATCTTAAGAAAAAAAAACGAAATCGACTGACAAAAATCTAGCACATAATTTTTATAATCATCACTTTCAAAAAAAAAAAAAAAAAAAATTAAAAAAAATACGTTGATATTTATTCTGCCCGTATTTTGTATATTGCACTAATGAAAAATATACATAGTATTTCTTTGGCATACATAAAATATAAAACAACCGACTTTCTTCTTAACAAATTTATTTGCAATATAGATAAATAATTTTTTTTATTCAATCCATATCAGCGTATAAATAAGTCAATATAATTTCAGGATGCAAATTCACTGAAATGAATATAAGCTCTGGTTTCGTTAATTAAAATTATTTCTTAATATTATTATTATTATTATTTATTTCGCGCTATAACTTTCAAATCACAATAGTCATTTCAATTCATTCATGCGGTTGCCCTAAAAATGTCAATACTCATTAAACAGTTAACTTAAACCGTATTGATATTATCAGTAAGTAATACGTATACATAAAAATTGAAAATTTTATGATGTTAAATATTATTATTGTACCGTTGTAATAATAATATATTATTATTATGTATTAGATTTAAAAATGTTCTTTTAACATTCAACTGCTGATAAAATTATTTAGATAATTGTTTAATTTATACCTACGTCCGTCATATATGTTAACGTAAATAGCTACAATCATTATTATATTACGAGTATTTTTTATATGAATTAATTAAAACAAAAAAAACACATCGTTGTAAAATCAATTATACATTCATCACTTCCTTCAGAATCTAACATTATAAATCTCTTGATTTTATTCTATTCAAAAAATTAATTATATTTAATAATCACAATACAAAAAGATTATAAGGGTTAAATTAATTAACAATTATTTGATTATTCAGATTATTTTTATATGCTGCAATACAGTTGACCATTCACGAGGACAACAACAATGGCGAAATCGTGTTGAAATCTTTGATAATGAGTCACGGAGACTTCAGCGAAGTGTACGCCTTGCTCAGTGTTCACTATTCAAGATTGAACATGTATGAATCCAGCTACATCATGCTGCAAAGGGGTAATTTAGTAATTATAGTTTACTTAATTTATTCCATGTATATTGTATATTGTAGTGAAGTGAATTGGAAGGTAAAGTAAGATTTATTGTTTATATTCATACGGATAAAATGTTCCGGTGCAATAAATTATAAAAATATTTATTTAGAAAATATTATTAGGTACCTACTATATATAAATTTATGAAATATGCGATATTTAAATGTCAACAAATACTATGAAAATTTTTTTTTTAAATTTTAAATTTTAATATACAACTTTAAATTAATAAGTGGCTTAATTTATTTGAAAATTGTTTTTAACAATCATCATATAAGTTAACTAATTTTAATACATTGATATTATATTCTAAAACAATAAAAATTAATATAATGATAATGCTATTTTGTAAATAGTAAATATTTTCAATAGATAACAACAAACCAACCATAAAAAAAATTGAAAAGATATCAGCTGCAGCTCTGCGCTATTTAAAAATGTTAATAAACCATTTGTTAAAAAATCGTAATAATATATATACAATGTATATCTTTATTAAAAATAATGTTTGTATCAATGACAAAAAAGATAAACCGCTTGTAGCTGAATTGTAGGTGTCGAGTGCGACTGGGTCACCTTAATGGATCCCTTAAATTTGAATTCAATGATATATCATAGTATACAACAACAAAAAACTTTTCTGATTTAAGACAGTCAATCATTAAATATATTTCATGATCCGTTACAGACGGTGCAGATATTCTAGAGTACAAAAACATTTTGTACTACATATACCTAATATAATATTAAATTCATTGCAGTATTGCACTATAAATTGCAATTTAAAATTTAAAGCTAATTGTATTTAGTTCTCAAACAAATAGAATATTTTTATAGTTTAAAAATAGCATTAATAGTGTTTAGTTGAAGTTTAGAATTATATAAATTGTATCATATTTACGAATTTTAAACAATTTTCAGAAAACTGAAATAAACTTTATAAACTGGGTTTCAAATTTCAAGTTTTAATATCTCTATTAAAACTCAATCAACAATGACTATGACTTAAATAAAATACTTCAAAATCTTAACTATAAATATCAATAAAATAAATAATAGTTAGATTCGTATATTTTTTAGATATTTTAGTGCCAGTATTTAAACGACTCATGAGAAACATTGTATTACGATTATTTCAAACCTTATCTATAAAAATTGAAAATTTATAAATGTTTTACTACAAGATATTTGTAGTTTGTAAATGTTTGTGACTTTAGTGAAATGGTTTTACTTCCTCGAAAGGCGATGACAAATAAAATAAAACATCATAGTAAAATATTACATTCATCGCACCACTCTGAATCCAAAATTATAAAAAAATATATATATATATAATAATATATAGTGTTTTAAATAAATGGAACGAAATTCTAATAAACATTTTTACATCATGCATAATTATACATGTATGAGTGTTATATAATGTACATACATTATACTCGTATAATATACTATATAGATATTAGATATAGTACCTAATTCCTATAATCGTTATATAAATTGAATCTAAAAAAATATTTAGATGATTTCTAGTTTATTACCTACTTTCTTTAAACAACTTATTATAATATTAAATAAAAATTAGTAAATAATGAACATTTTATATTTTTACTCGCTTTAATCGTTATTTGTCTATTAATAATGCTGTTTTAGCTGAAAGGTGTGTTAAAGTAGATACATTTGAAAATTATAGTCTCATTTATGAAAATCTTTTGAGTTGGACACCAATAAGTCATGAAAACGATCCGTTGATTAAGTGTACAATTTTACTATTAGAACTCGAATTAGTACAAGTCAGTTAAAATAATACAACAATAAATATAATTTACATGGAATTATTTTAAATTATTATATTTTTAAGTTGGCCAAATATTGTTTAAAATTTGTAAAAAACCAAAGAGAGCAGTACCATTATTACATGGCAGTATGTGAATACAAAAAAGGAAATCATTTAGCAAGTTTAGAACATTTGAAAAATGATGAATTGATGGAAAAATATGTAAGTATCATACTAAAATATAGGTATATATTATACAATAGGATTATACCAGATTTTTAAATTCCCAAACTGGTACATCACATGAACTTTTTTATGCAACTCTTATAAAATATACTAATATAGTGAAAGATAAACCTAAAACCATGCCGATTAGATTCAGTCATTTAAATAACATAATGTAATTATTATAAAATAACCATAATATGATACAGTGTACAATATTATTCTATGTCTTATTACTAAATAATGTAATGTTAAACGTTAATTTCTCTCAGTTTCTATTAACCGGGACAAACTGAACGATCGGCTGGAACACTGGGACATGCTGTTAAAACCGGGACAAATAACAAGCATATAGTATATACTCTAATATTCACTATATTTTTTACAGTATAATAAGTTAGGTAATCATAATAATGATTTAATTACGTTTTATTTTATTTAAAAAATGTATTTAAATGAGAATGTGTAAAACAACTGGAATATGCAAATTAAAAATTAATAATAATACTTTTAAAGGTTTCAACATTTTCCCTTTAAATAAAAATTAAACATAAAGTAACATTTTAAATATTGTAATTTTATATCATTATTAAAAGGTATTTATTTAAACATGTAAGTATAGTATACTGTATACTTATATGGCTCTATATTCTATATATTATACTAAACCAAAATGAGAACATCAAAATTACTACGAATAAACACACTATAATAAATTATAAACGTTAAAACATAGGTATATAATTAATTTAATAAATCAAATCACGCTAGCTAACAGTCATTTAATTAAAATAATTTTTTTATTATTGAACTTCGTAGAATCTGTTTTTTTTTTTCAGAAGAAAGTTACTGACGCATTAAAATTTCTTAACGATATAGAATTAAACGAACAACTCGATATTTTTGAAAATGACTTGCTACACATAATATATTCAGAACCACCTAGCAAAGAACTACATTTAGTATATTTAAAAGGAGCTATGCATTGCTATAAAAATGAATGGTATGTCAAAGGAGCGGAAATTTGTCAAATTGCTTGCACTGTATTACGCACGCCAATGATACTCACATTGTTAGCCAAATGTTTAATACAAGTAATTTTTTATTTTTTATTTAGTAAATAACTAATACAAATATTTGTATTTCCATAAATGAACATGTATAGTGCTATACATTTGTTTATTAAGCCGCCTTATAGAAAAGTGTTTAAAAATGCATGTAAATAAAAACCAGTTAATCCGTGTATGATTTAAATTTAAATTTATCATTTAATGCATATTATTCTCACTTAGCAATTTAGCATAATTTCTGATTAAAATGTGTATTTAATAAAAAATATATATATATATAATTAAGTATTTATGGTAAAAAATATCTTATGTATTTATTTTATATTTTTTGAGCTGCAGATGTTTATTAATAATCAGGTCTGACTACACTAGTACAGTATATTTTTTATCATCGCATCTTTATAAGATAAATATTAATAAATTCTAATATAGTAATATCAATAGGTTATTAGTTAATAGGTCATCTAATGTTTCAATTCATAATCTAAGTAAAAGAACAATAGACTATTATGATAACAAATTGTAATATTTAATTACTCGTTACTTCCTGTGTGAGTTTCAATTATTTAAAACATAATTATTTAGTTTTATATTGACAATAAAACGCATTAGTGAATAGTGATAGAGCTTTTTATAATAAATATTAAATATTATATAATATACCTCATTAATAATTGAATAATATTAATTAAATATTAAGTTAATATATGTTAAACCTTAATTCTCAAGTATCACATCCAGAAATACTTAACTGTGTACAAAACATTTGTATTGTTAAAATAGCAAAAAATACATTTTAAATGCTCACATAATAATAATGGGCGTTGGCTGTTCAAGTGCGAGTATACTTTTTTCACCCTAAAATTGCCATAAATCATTTTGAACTTGGTCGTATGAAATAACTGCAAATTATTTTATTGTTTTTTATACCACTTTTTCTGCAGCATGGTTTTTATAATTATTTTTAATTTCTTGCCGTTGTTTAATTTATAATTTATATGTCCTTAATATTTATGTCAATTTTCACTTTTAAATACAATAATGTATAATTCGATTATATTTGTTTTATAAGATAACAAAGTACGTATTCACTGAACATTGCCTCGTTTTTTCTCAATCTAAGAGTTTTAATTAACTAATAGGTTCTTTCATCTTCCGCACATCTATTTAACACTTTTTCCCGTTGTTGTTAAATCAAGAAGAAACATTTGAGAGTCAATAAAGTTAAAGAAGAATTAGTTTAAAAAAAACAAATCAGCTCATTAATTCATTAATCTGCCAAGTTCTTTGATAACATTAAAAATGAAAACAATGTAATAACCAGAGTAAAACAATTGTTCGACGTTAATTTAACTGTTTTTTTGATTATTAATTATTGTTTTTTTATAATTAAGAAATATTATAATAAATTATATGAGTAACGTATTTAATTTATTTTCATATAAAATATTTATTTTAGATTATAAAATACAATGATGTAATTTAAATAATGCAAATGCAAAATTAGTACTACTATTTAATATAGGTATTAAATACAAATGTATGATCTTTTATCATTGGGTAGGTAGGTATTTTTGAAAGTAAAGTTGGCAACTACCTTGTTACGATTAATATTACTTTTTGAACTTTCATTAGAAATTATAATAATGATTGAAATGTTTAAGCTTAACACGCATTAGGTGCTAAATAAAAAATGCCCATGTACTTACATCGTAAATTTCTAGAAGAATATCAATAATGAAAAAAAATCCAATTATACTAAGAAAAAAATTACCATTGTGTAAAAATTAATCAATTTATATTCTTACTCAATGATAATTAGGATCTTTACTTAAATTCCCTTAAAAACTATCAAACTGTATTTAAAATAAAACTAAAACTGCCAATTCAATTCTATAACTCACTTAAAATTTTATCCACATTTTTTTAATATGTATGCACGCAAGCGAGAGAAAAACAATGGTTTAACTTGGCATTTTAAGTATTTCTTTATATAAACAATAATACAAAAACAAAATAACAAACTAGGGCACATACAATAGGTATATATAATTAAATTTAACGTGCACTACGCATTATTATCGATTGGCTTAATTATTATATACAATATAAACATTTCTAACACACAATTAGTTTTATTTCTTTATAAATATTTGTAAACTAGATTTAGGTGATATTATTATTACACAATTTATAAAGTTATAATTGATACATCAATATTATACACTATACAGTTATTCTTATAATTTATTAATATTTAATTAATTTTAACATACTTATTGCATTATTTTATTAACTTTTATACTAATAAGAATAAGTATTGGTTTTTCTAGCTTATAAATTTATTTTTCAGGAATTTTTTCCAACTACCGTACATTTTTGGAACACTACACATATAATATATTAATGATAAATATACTGAAAATTAAATTCCATTAACAAAGAGTAATTTAAATATTTCATCATAATCGCGCTTATTTAAGCTGTGGAACTTTTCTAACTAAAGACAACAACTGTCTTACAATACTCACTCAAATTTATTGTTGAAATTACGACTCACATAACCTGCGATTTTACTTTACACACTCAAACATATACAACTTCCTAGCTCCTACTAAACAAATTAAACATAAATTAAGTACCCATACAATATAAAAATATCCATATAACATACGTATGTGAAACGGTTATAATAATGTCGCACTGTTGAACCACATGAAAATTATGATTTCAATCATAGCTCATGCCTCATAGTATTATTGTACAATTTATTTTGGGACATTGAATATTGTTTTATTTAGAATCTAATATACTTAAGTATAAAACTCTATAAAAATGCTTGAAAGCAGTGCTCTTTTCCAATAGGAAAACAAGGTTCCTAGTGTATAAATATCGCTGTCGCGTGTAACTTGATCTAACCTTTCAGTAAATAATCTAATAACGAGCTGCATCGACGGAAAGTGGTGACTTTTCGTCATAATATGCTCGAGGAGTCTTGATATACCTCAACACTAAACAGTAAACATAGTGTATATAGTATTATTATTATACATTTTTTTTTCACTTTGGCACGTTAGATTATCATAATAATATATATATTATATATATATCGTATAACGGCTAATGGCTAATGCACTCCTATACAAAACCATCGACGAGGTCGGTGTACACAATATAATATATTATATCTACAACTGTGTATAGGTATTAATTTCAAGTTACATTACGATGATATGTATAGTTTCCGGATTTTCTAGAAAAATGATAAGCTGTACTACAGCAGTGTAGTAAGTTTTGTTGAAACAAGTTTTTCGTATTCACCCGATACATGCCGCCTCCGCCACAAAATGTTGTCCCCTCATCGAGAGAAGAGCGGTGTATATATATTTATATATAACATAATGGGAAAGTGTGCGTGTGTTTTTGTTTGCGGATATACACTTAGTCGAGTCATATGTATAGATACATTTCGCTGTACGAAAGATATCATCGATTGCGTTTCCTATTTACGGACGTAATTTAAGTATATATTATTATTTATTATACATATATTATATATACTAAGAATGCCTTACATACGTGTGTGTGTGTGTGTGTGTATCTCTCTAATCTTCGGTCATCGATAAAAGGTCAACTACATAACGCACCCCATTGTTATTTATTATTTTTATGTATTATATGTATAGGTATATACGCTGCCGTCGATTCCAAAATACGAGTCTAATTCGTTTTCCATCCCCGCGTTATTGATAAAAATCAACGACCGTGGACAAAAGCACTAGATATACTGTCAGTTCAACCGCTTTATACATGTATACTGTATTACTGTACATACTATATTCAACTGCTTACAATATATAGACTGAACGTATAATATATGTAATATAAAGGGTGCCTTTTTATACATATATATGATACTGATAGCTGATTGCTAGACTCGAAGTGTAACAAAACTTTTCGACGGCCGATAAATTTGAACTCGAACGCTATTATATATAACATTTTCAATTTTTCAACATACAAATGCTTTTTTTTTTTATTATACTGAAATGTAATTACACACGTCGCTATAAAACATAATAATTAATAATATATCTCTGTAACTATGTAGTATGGATAATGCCTATATCTGATTGAACTCGATTCAACTCGATTCAACTCATAATCCAATTAACCATGCGGTGATGTCACATATGGTTGCAGACATCGGCATTGTAACATGGGGTAGGTCTTAAAAAGACACTATACTCACATGTGTTATGAGTTATGACTGTCTTAAAAAATAGTAAATTGTCTTTCAGTAGAATCAATTTTGAATTATTAACTCTAATATTAGGCTCTAATATTTAAGATCAAACTTATAAAGGTAAGAATATTAGATATTAGTAATAATTATATCTCATCGGATTTTTACAATATTTGAATTTTTAAGCAAGTTATGAATATGTAAAATATATAAATATAAAAATGCTCATAAAGTCATAAGTCGCTTAAAAATCAAAACATCATATAAATTCAACAAGAAAATCAGATAATTGTCTTATCTTTACTGGCTTTACTCTAATATTAAAACTGACAACACAAAATTGGTTTTCAAAACGCACATTTTAAAACAAAAAAAAGCGGGCAAGTGGGTACCGCTCTGCTGTACATTTGGTGCCGTGTGGATCACTATATATTGTAGGAGGGTTAAATTTGAATCCAATGATAATTATCATTGT
>VUJU01006213.1:0-11030 GCA_009835225.1 Aphis craccivora
TATAATGCTTGTTGCTTTGAAATAAGTACTAAAATACTAAAATATTATCAATTTAGGTATTAATACTGGTTATTTATAATTTGCTCATTAAAAACTAAAAATGGTTTGGTTTAATAATAATTAATAAATATTATTATCTAAAAACAAAAATTAAATATAAAATGAGCATCGGAATATTCGGAATCCGGTCATTCATAATTTGTCAGTCGTATGTGCTTTATGTTGTACTCATTGCTTATGATATTATTCCAATACGCCGAAATAATTAAATTGTACATTTTAAAATTTAAATAATTATTGTAGAATGGAAAATTGTAGAATTTTGTAATAAACTGTATTAAGTATATTAATATAACATGTATTATTATTTATTATTTTAATGTGTAGATTTAAAAATTGTCCTTCCATGATAATTTGTTGTAACTGATCCCCCCCCATACAAAAGTTATGTATACGCCACTGGATGCCAAAGGTACATTCGATGTATTGACGAGCCCTCGATAAACGGTAATTAAAAATTCTCCTTTTATCGTTTAAGGTTCCACCTGGGAACGGTCGTAGTAGGTTCTTATGAAGAGCAAAAGCTTCATCGGCCACGAGAACAAATGGTTGCGGTGAACCGAATTCGTCGTTCGGTAAACATTGATCAGGTGGAAAGTTTATTTGATTTGCATAAAGTTTCCTACCAAAGGTTGACGTTTTGAACACATTACAGTCACTTTCTTTACTAAATGATCCTACATCGATTATTCGGAATCAATAATTTGAGTCGCAAATAGCCATTAGAATTAGTGAAAAAAAGTGTTTATAATTATAATATAACGAACCACTACTTTTTGGGCATTCGATCTGTATATGTTTTCCATCTACCTGCAGAAAATATATCGAACCATTTTATAATTATATATTTTTTATAATAATGCAACGATCTATAAATTATTACTAAATTGTTTCATAACTCCTTTCAGTATTTAAAGTATACGGGGTGTCTCACGAAGATCTGACAAATGAAATAACTTTTGTTCTAATCAATATTTTTAAAAAAAAAATTTTAAATATAATTTATAGACACTTGCGCTACATTTTTAGTATACATTTTTAAAATAGGTGCATGTTAAAATCTAACAATTTTTTTATTGTTTTACTATTTTACATAAACTAGATCGTAATTTACTTAACAAGAATATTGATATTTAAAAAATTGTAAAAAATCAGCCACTGGACTTAAAAAAATGTTTTTAACATCAAAATTTTTTTTTAAATTAGATTCACAAATTGACTATTTTCGAATATTTTAGAAAAAATTTTATCAATTTTTTAGTTTTTTATTTTCAGTATTAAAAAATAAAAAATAAAAAATGTATACTAAAAATGTAGCGCAAGTGTCTATAAATTATATTAAAATAATTTTTTTTAAAAATATTGATTAGAACAAAAGTTATTTCATTTGTCAGATCTTCGTGAGACACCCCGTATATATATGAGATAATTGTTAAATGATTGTAAAATGTATATTTATAAATTATAATTACGTAAATTATTTTAATTAAAAAAAAAAAAAAACAAATTATACATACAAAATAATACAGTTTTATAGGTTTACATTTAAATTGTTTTTACTTATTAATTAAAAATTAATAAATCTAAAAAGTATACAAAATAACTTACTGCACCGACGGTATTCGGGAACTGCGTTTTTTCAAAATATCCTTTGGCTATATCCAACCAGTCATTTGTAGTTGGTTCTGCCATTTCTATTGGTTGTAAAATTTCCCATAAAACTTTACAAGTTTCTCGGACTATCATAGCTATAGTTGACACCCCAGTCAAAAATTCAAAGTGTAATGCGGAGAAGTGCTGTCCAGTTGCTAAGTATCTGACAACATATTATATAAAATCAGATCATATGATTATTATTATAGACGACGTTCTCCTGGCCACAAATGTGTTTCATTAGCATGTGAATCTGAACAACTTATTTTTATTCTGCATTTTTTGATGTTTATTACTTTTTGTCATTTTTTGACATTTTTAGGTAATTTTTCCACAATTTTAGTAATTTTTAGTGATTTCACATTTGTTCACTTCTTATCATTATACCGATAACTTACTTAGAACTTTTAAATTACCACGGGGAAAGATTAGTTGGAATAAACTATCCAATTTTATCTCACCAATTACAGTCGTCGTTGTCGTGTTGTAGTGAATATTATTATACGTAAATTTTATTATTTGTTTTTGTAATATTTAATTTAATTTTTATGTCATATTTTGAGTAATTTTTAAAATTTGATAAATGTATATAGAATTGTATAGTAAAATAGAGTACAATTTAAAAAAATAAAAATATTTTTATTAATTTTAAACAAATATTTGTAATTTTTTAAGGTTATCAACTTCCGATCCATAGTGTTATTTCTAATAACATTTTTTATTTTGAATTTTTTTATTATTTTGCATCGGTGTTTATATATTATACCTATAATTTTATGTTCTTGTATATTTCTAAAGGCATTTCTCATATTATTTAAATATATAACATATTGTGTTACATTTAATGTAATTTATATTACAAACATATTTTGTTTTTACTAGTAAAAGAGCTAAAATTTAAATGGAAAAATATACGAGATACATTCAGAAAAAAATGTATTAAAAAATCAGGGCAGGCGGCAAACAACGAAAAAAAATATGTATATGCAAATATTTTACAGTTCCTAAGACCTACAATGGAAAACAGAAGGTAATAAAAAATATTTACATCTTAACATTTAAAAATAATTAACAGTTTGAAAAAAACTCATAAGTATAATATAACCATTAGGACTGAAAGTAATGTTATCGAAAGTGAACCGGAAGAGGAAAATGAAGATGATTCAGAAATAGTGAGGAATGTGGAAGATTCTGATGTCTGTGTAGTCGACTCGGAAGTAGAGACACCGAAATCTGTAAGAAAAAAGTCAGTCAAAAGACCAAAAATGTCTTTTGAAGACTCTTTATTAAAAATGTTGGAAGGTAGAAAAGTTGAAGATCCAGTATCTTCTTTTCTTATGTCGTTGGTGCCACAAATTAGAGTATTAAGTCAAGAAAAACAAAATCAAATTTTTATTGAATTCTTGCAGACTATACAAAGAGTTTCTTCTACAAATCCTAATCCAAGTGCATACATTCCTCCGATAATTAATAATGTTGATTCCTGGCCCATACAACACCCCACCTCAACTTTCTATGACCGCTTTATAACGCATATCCGACCGCAGTAAATCCTCGTCCTAATAATCTCGACATAACACCAGCTTCATCCTCATTAACTTCTTCAGGACTAGATGCTTTTCAATCGGTATCTACTGCGAGTTCTGTCAACAGTGCCAACCCACTTCAATACTTTAATTTGCATACGAATTTATCTCAAACAGACGGTTCTCCATCGACTACACTATTCAATTAATCAAGACTCTGAATAAGACCAATGAATAAAATGTAAACTTTTGTATTTTGTTTTATATATTGTATTTTAAAACTTTTCATTTTTTTATAACATAACAAGTTGGGTGAACTTTTAATTTTTATCAATAGTTAATATTGTTTTATTTTATTTTAAAATGTAATACTTTTTTAATAATATTATATGAACGAGGATGTTTAAAAATGTTATATATATTATTATGTGATAGATACATTTAATATTTTAATCACTGTGTTGTACTTTTACATATTTACTATGATATATACTTACCGCAAAGTGATTGTCAGTCGTTCTTCTGTATAAATTGGAATGCGCATATGCGTGATTTGTTTTGATAAGCATGGTCTTACCAGTGAAATCTAAAAAATAGAAATTATTTGACATATGGTTATACAAACGTAAAAATGTTAACGTTTGTAATTTGTATGTGCTTCCTGATTTTAAATACTTATTCGCTATTTATTTACTTACCAACTCGTCAAACGTTTTTATAGACATCCTGAAGTACTTTAGAAATTCTTCAGAGTGAGCCCTCAGTGTCATAAAGTTCACTTGAAACTGACCTTCTGTAACTCGCTTTGTGTTCATCGGATGTACCCAATAACGCTTTTTGGATCTTTTCTTTTTTTCGGATTTATGACGTTTATTTAAAACATATACTACCACTATGGCTTCGACGTCGTTTAATAAGTCCATAATATAGTATAATATAGTATAATATTTATGTTACTTACTTTAAAAACGAAATTCAAAGTTCTTACCTCGACAACGTTTTTAACACAACTGATACTCCGACTCGCTTCAATATTCACTTTATTTTATGTTTTATTAAATATGGCGCGAAAACAAACCTCTTACGTGTGTAATCAAAACGGCGGACGCGGTTTTAAACCGCCGCGGATAAAAACCGCGACCGCGCGCGGCCAAACCCCTCCGTGTAACCAGCTTAACACGTTCACGTCCGCGTCAAGTTCAGAGGTCGGGTGCACCCAGCCGCGTAAATATTGATAACATTACACTCGTGACGACCAAGCGTCATATACTATACTACCTAATGGCCGATGACGACTACGACACGTCATGTTTCGTAAATTTCATAAAAACTAATAAAATATAATTCAATTTTATAATAATACTTTATTGACTTAAAATATTTTATCATATAAAAACAACTATCTCCGAAACTTCGAAAACTTTAATAATATAATAATAACACAATAGCACTGTACCTTCAATACATAAAAAATAAAAAATCCTTTAAAAATAAAATAATAATAATAATTAAAATATTAATGAAATAATTAAAACAATTGAATAAATAAACTTAAATTGACTTGTGAAAAACAACTATCTAAACATAATCCAGGCTGGTCTTGACACTGATTGCAAAAATAGATTGTATCCTTTCGAATTCCCTGTGCATAACAATATTTGCACCTTTTGTACATATATTAAATAAAATTAAAACTAATGGCAATTGTTTTGAATGCGTGAGAAGAATAATGAGTTTTTTATTAGCAAAAAAAAAATTGTAACAGTCTATTCACACATAATTTTGATTAAAAATAAAGTTAATCAATTTAAAAAAAAGCTCATATAGTCATATAACATTAATTTATGTATTAGGTAATATCGTTTTTATTATTCTCGTAGAAGTTTCACGATTTCTCCAGAAATTCAAATTTTAGTAACATTACCTTATTATGCCATAGGAGCATTTCAAGTATTTTAAATAATATATTATAATATATTCTGTGTAATTAAGACATTAAGTAGATCTAAGGATTTACCATAAGTAAAAAAGTCCTCGAAATGAAAATTTACCTCACATTTCTAGATAAATTAAAAAGCATGTTAATAAAATTACAAATTACCTTCTTAGTTCTTACTATTAAAGGTACTTACTTAATCTATTCATAAGTTGGACAATGCGCAGTGTTGAATTTACGATTTCTGCCTTGGTGGTCGTATATCATAGAAAAATACTATACTATACTACTTATAAGTTACTTATAAGGTACTGTACTTTGATAGTCTATGTTTTTACTACATGACGTTTGATACTTATCTTTCAATTTTTAATCTTCAAATTCTTTATTAAATTTTTTATATTATACAGGGCTTATTCTATATGGATTTTTTATCATAACGCATTTTAACTTTTAATAATTCTCTACAAATAGAAATATAATATCATATTATAGTTAAAAATGATAACATTTTAAGCTTTAAGGTGGAATAATTTAAAATTTAACCTATTACGAAGAAATAAAATAAACAATCACGTTTAAAATATTTTATTTTAATTAATATCTTTTTTGGCCTTAGTTCAAAAATTAATAAAAAGATATTCATTTTCTGTTTAAATATGCAAATTTTGACGATTTATTGATTTAAGAATATTGATTTTACTTATTAATTGTTTAACGTTGGCGCTGTGATGTATTGCAGCTATAACATAAACAAGTAAAATACTAATGTTTTTATACTCGTTGGATAAATATTGCACTAATTTAGGCAATGGAATTTGTCGTATCTTTTCTAATCTGTTATGTTCCATTAAATCTGTATAGGTACTCCACATTTAGATCATTGCGACCAGAACTAAATAAATAACTAATAATATAGTAACAAAACTTTAACAATAAAATATAAAACATAATTTAAATGCATTTTTTTTAATTTTTAACACATTTTCGCATTTTAAAGATTTTTTTAGGCGATTAAAATGTCTGTCCTAATTATGGATATAATACGAACACTCGACGGTTAATGGTTTATCGGTGATTTTCTTTATTGGTATACGGAATTAAGTATTCTTAGAAAATCCAAACTTTAAATAAATTTGAATATAATAATAATAATATAATATAATATAATATAATGAATATTGTTGCTAGGCAAAAAAAAAAAATTTATTTAAATACATATCGGTGTAGTATAATATGTACAAACGAGTCTTGCCCTTCGTCCCAATCCGACGGAAACCTCGTACTGACCATGCAGTGGGACATGATCAATTGCAGTACAAGAAGTTTCGGCCTAAAGAATGAGTTACATACCTGCATTGAACGAGATAAAAAACTTTAACTTTTAAGTACCTACATATATAACTCACATAGAAATTGAATAGAAGAGAACTCACGTCTGTAAAAGGCACGGTATTAGTTTCGAATACGGCCATGAAAGGTAATGATGGGTCTTTCAGTTTTTCAATCCTTGTGCTTGAAAACGCTGATGCAGCCAGTCGTGGTTGCTCAATCTTTAGACCACACATCATTCGACTGAAACTTCCACTGAGCAGCACGATCTTCTCGACGATTTTCTCGGTAGTAAT
The DNA here is from genome assembly GCA_009835225.1 of Aphis craccivora. NCBI lineage: Eukaryota > Metazoa > Arthropoda > Insecta > Hemiptera > Aphididae > Aphis > Aphis craccivora. Next base: position 6,804 of record VUJU01006213.1, read on the forward strand.
GACTACACGAGAATCATCGGATAGATAATCTATAATGTTATTGATGTTCCAGGAAAGAAAGGCGTAAGGTAGGTGAACATGTTCCTGTACGTGGAGGTCGGTTCGTCGAGCTTTGGGAAATTGGTCATACTTCTTAAAGCACACCATTCCCAAGACATCCACGCTGCGACCGACGGAGCCGTTCAACAATAAGCATTTTAACCTCTCATAGGAAATTCTGTTCGTATTTCCGCACATAATAAACGATACCACTGTCTCACAATCGAATACACGTTTCACCGCGTGCAGATTCGGCATCGCCTCGGGGCAATCCAAAATGGCTTTTTTCAAAGTATAAAAGTGACTGAAACGAAATAAATTTAAAAATGAAATAGGCTATTCAAAAAGAGATTAAATTTAAACGGAAAAAGTAGGCAAGTGAGTTATATTGCTCTGATCAAATATTATAAAATATGCAGTACAAACACACACATGTATATATAGTATTTATAATTATTGTAAATTTACTATTTTAATTAAAAATCGTAAATAGGCAAGTAAGTGGGTATCACTGCTGTACATAAGGAGCCGTGTGGAACATTAATATATATGATAGAAGTGTTAAATTTGAATCCAATGATAGGTATCATTGTATACGTAAAACGATGCTGAACGAATATGATTTTTCAGCCTAGGATATAATTTCCAGTGGTTGGTGAAAAAGGTGGTTTATGATTTAATGGCCTGAATACGCCAAAATTGTTCATAATATATTATAATCATATTATCTGGTAACAAGTATTATTTTAGTAGTCAATATATTATTAAGCATTAAAAAAATTAAATTTAATCATGTAGGTACAATAGGTACATTTGTTATCATATTATCTATGATAATAAACGTATGTGAAGTTTATATATATCGCTTTGTGTATCAATATAATATGCGAATATTTGATATTTATTTAAGTTTACTTAGAACTTGACATTTTTATTGCATATACTTATTTATAATTTTATTAAAATAATAATAATGATCATACACGTTGACAAAATCAGTAATAATCATGTCTAAGAGGAATTGAGAAACATTATAATATGTTTTATACTTCTATGACAATTGTATATAATAGCTGGAGCAGGGTTAATGTTAACAAATAATTATATAATTTATTAAAATTATGTAATTCTTTTTGTTCATGTATCCAATTTAAATTTAATTTTCTGTTCATGTTGTTCATTATTTTTTTTTTGTCCTGAACTGGTTCCAGCTGTTATCAAGGTTCCAATTGTTGATTATTTTTATTATACATATAATCATCATTATATATTTAATATAATTTGTAAAGAATAATGCAGATTCAGTCGTCTTTGAAAAAATTCCAAAATGAAACTATTAATGAAGAAATTGAAAAATACATCAAATATGCACTCATACAAGCACCATTGAATTTTTAAAAAAAAAAGAAACTAATATTTCATTGTTATAATTATAAATATTTTTATAATAAAAATTCATATTTTATTACACAAAAATACAATTTATTTAATTTTCTTTTCTGATAATTTAATATATTTATAAGTTGTAAAATATTAATATTACAAATATGATTGCATGATATGCCACGGTGGCCATTAGGTAAAATCTTAAGGAGGGGACAAGATCAAAAGCTCTCAAAATATGTAAGCTTAATAATGGTTTATATGTTATTTCAACATGAAGATATGTTATGTATGGTATACATGTTGATTTTGGCCTATGGGGGGTCAAGTTTTCTATCTATCCGCACCACTAAGGCAATCATATATATTTGTATGTATATTTGTATGTATATTTATATATATATAATGGATGGCATAATTTGAACAAGGCTTACTAAATATTTATAAAATTTGATTATTTAAATTTAAATAACATTCTATATGGGTTGAATTATTTCAGGTTAACTTTTCATTAGTATTAAGTTAATGTTGAAGTATAGTTTGACTAATGCTTAATAAGTATTAAAATACTCATTCAATAGACATTAAACTCTTAATGTTGATTGAATGCTTATTTCAAGTTTTTAATCAAGTTTGATTATGCGGCATTTCATCTTTATCCAATATTTAATTAACGTTAAATCACACTATAATTTATCGTATGATAACATTAATTTAAAGTTTAAGACTGAGTTTTAAATATTAATTCAGCATTGAATTGAGCCATGATGAAAAGGAGGCCACTTAGTGGGCACCCCTGCTTAATACCGGACAGCACCGGGATGTTGCCGGTCATCCCTCCAGCCACGCTTACTGAAGACGTGGTCCCGGTGTAGATATCACGCACGGCTTGTAGAAAGTCCTGGCCAGCTCCACTCGCCTCAATAGCGACCTCCAACGCCGGATGCGGGATCGCCCCAAACGCATTCGACACGTCCAGCCAGGCCACGCACTTGTCCTTTGCGTGGGTCCTGGCCTTCTCAAGAACCCGATTTAGGGTATGGACGTGCTCAAATGCGCCATCCGCCGGAAGGAAGCCCTTCTGGCAGGGACTGAGTACCTTGTTCGTCAGAAGCCACTCAGTCAACCTATTGGCAACGCATCCCACGTAAAGTTTATATAGCGTCCTGCTCAGTGAAATGGGCCGCCAGTTACTAAGGTCCCCACGCTCCCCTTTTTTGTAGATGAGCACCGTCACAGCTCTTTTCCAAACGGGCGGAATCCTCTTATACCGGAGGCACGTGTTTATTATCTCCATCAGCACCGTGCAATCCGGATCGAGACGCTTCCAGTGCCGGTAAGTGAGCCCGTCGTCTCCAGGCGCCGTATTCTCGAACTTGCCGAGACGTTTTGAAACATCAGCGCACTGGAACGGGCCCATCGGCACCGGGTCTCTGCCGTCCACCCGCTGAAATATACTGCTATCGCATGTGGACGGTGCCCATGTTCTTGTGAAGTGCTCTTCGACCTCTGGTACCGCTACTTCACAAGACTGCCCCTCGCCCGACAGGATGACCCTAACTGCCCGCCCCCTGTTGCGTTTATAGAGGGACTGGATTACCTTGGCGTCGGTTGGATCGATCGCAGTCCCCCTTCCAGTGTTACGGCCTTATGGCCTTACGGGCAGTTTGGCTATGACGGCCGCCTCGGCCGTCATCTCGTCGACGAGCTCAACAAACCTCGACTACCCCGCCTCCGAGCACGGTTCCTTGTTTATGTCCGTGAATTGTTCCCGGAAAGCGTGAAGGGGTGTAGTGTCATCAGGTTGTAAAATTAGCGCATCGCCGGCGAGACCTTCGGGGCCATCTAATGCGTCGGGCAGAGGGGTGCCTGCCAAATCGTCGCTACCATCTGCCACACCACTCGAGGCGGAACTACTACAAACGGCCGGCGACGGATCGCGTAGCCGCCAGAGCTCCGGACTGGCCACAACAATGTTGTAAGCCTCGTTCCTCGGAGACTCACGACGCACTGGCGAGGGAGGTGGCAACGGGAGAGACAGTCTGTCCCCAGTCCCGCGCGGCCGCATCGCGGGTCTCATAGTGGTGGGCAACATGGTTGGCAAGGGGGACATGGGTGGGCCGCCTGTGTCCGGATCTGGTCTGTTACCAGCCGGTATCCTTGGCGCACCTCTTGTCCCAGTGCCTGGGACGGGAAACATAATGTCAGCTGCGGCGGACAGGGGTTAGCCGCCTGTGTCCGGGTCTGGTCTGTTACCAGCCGGTGTCCTTGGCACACCTCCTGCTACGATACCCTTTGGCGAGACCGTGCCGCCTGTGTCTGGTGGTGTGTTACCGACCAGTATCCTTGGCACGTCTCCCATAGGTACACGGGCATCGCCCCCACGCACCGGTCTCGGATCCTGACTGGCTCGGAGTCGTTGCCGAGTCAAGGGGACCGGGAGTGGGACAGCCGCAGCCTCCAAAGCGTCCATCCGTCGATGGTTCCGGACGTGGTTCGTTAGGCCTTGCTTGCTGAGAAACGATTCCGAACATCCGTCCACCGAGCAAGAGTACCTCTCGAGCACGTCCGCAGCCCCCTCGATCGCGACCGTGCATTTGTGAGCGCCCGGCCGGACCCCGAGCACAGTCCCACGTCCGACACACCACACTACCGTGGCCTCTACCTCGTCATGTAGGTCACGAACGTGCCGCACGACCGACTGTTTGGAACTTGTCCACAGCTTCACCCTGAAACGGGCTGAACAGTCGTCGTGCGGGCAATTTTTTGTAGTGGGTAGAGGGTACCACACGGTGAGTGTGCGGC
>VUJU01006214.1:0-11024 GCA_009835225.1 Aphis craccivora
AAAATGCTCTTTCGGCCGAACAATTGGCCACTGGGATAGTTAAATATAATCTAAGAGCAATTAAAATATTTGGGAATACTTCCTGCAATGATTTTTCGTATATCTTAATTCATGGTACNTCATGCAAATAGATCAAGAATACCTAATATCAATTATTACCATATATACGTTATCAATTATTAGAATATCATTTTAATATTTATTTTTATTATCATTTAGTAATTTTTCGTGATATAAAATTAAGAACATAAAAAAAAATATAAAAATTCTTTATAACTATTTTATGTGTATTAAAAACATATACTTTAAAAATAAAGATGGGCCCTCAAAATCAATGGGCCACGGGACCGTGCCCCCCTTGCCCCCCCTTAATCCGGGCTTGGGTATACCTTCATATATTTTACATTTACTTATTAGGTAATGAATAATTTTACATTTTTTAAAAATAAACTATCATCATTGATTATGCTGTAAATGTATGACATTTATATAATATAATAGATAAACCTGCAATTCTCATAATAAATAAAATAAGTTGGTATCTTTGTGGGATCAATATAATGTAATATTAATCGATGACTTTTAAGTTTAAAAGAAATTCAATTTGGCTTTTTATTTATAGTGTTTTTTTTGAAAATGTATTATATTTTGAATTAACTGTGTATTGAAACGTATATTCGTACAACTATTATATTGCATAAATTCGTAGAAAACGTAAACATAATATGTAAGTAGGAATAAATTGTTGTTGAAATAACCTAAAGTAAATAGTGCAGGTGCACGTTATATTACTATATATTGTATTGATATACGCATTCAACGGGTATTGCAGCGGATAATGACAAACACAAATTATAATATTTAATATTATGCCAGTCGCATATTACATTATTATTTGTTGCTTGTAATTCATAATTACAGTACATAATTCAATAACTTTCTTACTACAAAAGAAAAATCTAATGAAAATTATGTTTCTCCAGTCTTTTATATAGTTACGTACTGCGTAATAAAGCAATCGGGCCTGAATTTTGGACATAGTATTATATAAATTATAATGATAACATTGATAACACAAATATATAATACAACTTCACGCTGCCGGAGCACGTGTTATATTTTATAAAAATATATAATATCATACTGGACGTCTGGACAATCGAACCCCTCCGACACGGACGCACTCCAATCAGGATCTACGCCTGACAGTGCAGTTGTTTGTCCGCTCGCAGTAGCGGTGATTGGGAATGGTGATATACCGCAGGGGCAGCGTTTGTTAGCGTTGTGCGTTTGGGTTTCGATTGCTCTTGTGTCGTACACCGTCTGTCGTTCAACGCGTATCTGCAGACGCGGGTTTATCTTTATGATACACGCAGTGCGTATTTAATAAAATATAATGTTATATATAGGCGTATCGTGATTTTTGTCGTTTCGTTTATTAAAGCTATACCTAGTATCGAATATCGATTAGTTCACACTAGATACGTTTATGTATTATTTTATTAAATAATAATCGTTCGTTACAACATAATTTAAATTGTTCGATCTGTGCAAAACATTATGTATGCATAAAATATATTCATACAAAAATGGCTGAAGTTCTACGATTACCGGAAGACGAGCGTAACAGAACGGTGCAAACCGCTAGGCAGAAAGCGATTAAATTTGGACGAACTTTGGTGGGAAAAAAGACTGTGATCAGCAAAGCCATTGTAGATAGTTGGCACAGAAGAAAAGGACGTAAAGTCAGACCGTAAGTTATTATCATTCCTTTATTATATTTTGAGAATATTTTTAAAATATATATTTAGACTATTTAGTATGATTTAAAAATTACCAATATGCCGACAAGAAACCGACACTATACCGAACGTGTTCGTGAAAAATAATAATTTTGACAATATTGCTCGTATTTTAATTTATACCTAATAATATATTAAATCGTGTTAATAAGTGCTGACTGGAAGAATAAAAAAGTATATTTTTTTATGTTAAAATTATATATAAATCGTCTATGTGGACGACGCGCGAGTTATTATTTTTTCATAATTTTTCATTAAGTATATGATTAATCATTCGATTTTTTAACAATATTTACGTGTAAATAAATGTATTTACAGTTCATTTTATAACAATATAATCATAGATGTGGAATGATTGTAATAATTAGATAAATATCAATAAGTTGGTATAGATAAATCATATATTTATATGTTGTAATAATATAATCATGACGATTTTATGCACTTAAAATTCTATACAGTTGTATATTAAATATACTTAATAATTATATATTTCTCATATGTTTATTTAATATAAATAATATAATAGATAATACTTAGCTAGGTATAACTATTAATACAATACAAATTAAAGTGTAAACGGTAACCATTAGCAACGAAATTAAACATAAAACCATAAATCGATATGTTTTCTAAAATAATTTTACAATAGGTACCTACACATATAGGTATTTTATGATGATAAAATATGAGTTTCCTGTGTATAAAATTACACTCACAGCATAAAGGTTAAAAGGTACAATCTCAGTCTTTTACAGAGGGACACCCTCTGAAAATCTGAAACAGGTTTTATGAGATGCCGTATTTTAACACTGCAACAGCTGAAATATTTTTGTTGTTAAACGTAAAAATCATAAAATGTTCTACCGTAATACAGTAGTATTTAATATTTATAACGTTAAAAAAGTTAAACTATTTCTAAATTAATTCAATTTTATTGATATAACAATATAATATTACACGTATTACCATATGCTTTTAAAAATAAACTATACTTTGTTAAGAATTTTGCAGAAATCAATAATTGTGCATATTTTCTTTTTATTTGGGTATAATAGCCGGTATAGGTACATATTAAATTCTACCTACCTACTGTATTTATATTTTAATAAAATATTAAATGTTATTATTATCTGAATATTTTGTCCAATATTATATTATTATCAATGTGTGATCGGTTGTCACGATAAAGTGTAAACGTGAATGAATTAAACATAAAATTAAAATTCGTTATCACGCACGTGCACCTGGGAATTGGTTGGCACATTGTTGGATTGGATTGATTATAATATAGGTATATTATTATATTACGTTATACATAATTTATATTATGCTAAATGTATTAATGCAGCTGTCGCGTGTAACTAAATTGAAACATTTTTGTTATTTATTAAAAAAAATATATATATATATATATATATAAGACGTAGCGTACCTACTCGCTTATACACTACACTGTTACATTATAAATTATTACACGTTAAGGTTGACATAATACTATACCTAGTAAAATACTTCTGTTAATTGAATCTCAATAATATATATATAGGTATATATTATATACTTATATATTATAACTTTATATTAATTATGTTACTATATTCATTGGTAACCACAATATATAATTTAAGTAATATATTGTATGTACATTGTACACATAACACATACTATTATATTATTATGTAATAATAAATAAACTAATATAGTAATATGTATCGATATTATATATTGTTTATAACTATTCATTTATAAATTACCAAATCATTGCGATAATTTTTTATTCAATTTTAAGGCAACAAAATTTTGGTAATATGTTTTATGAATGTGTCAAAACTTATGTAGATTATATTAAATTATATGATGAGTAGTGAATAGTATAATATGTGAGTAGTACATCAATAAATAAATACCTAATTATTATATTTTGAATTTTCCGACGGGAAATCTCAGGAAAACTGTTACTATTGTTTGCCAACCATTATATCCACGCCATCCACAACATAAATATATACATTTTACATTTTAAATAAGTAGATAATCATTTTTAGTTTTTGTTTTATTAATTTACAGCAATGGACATCTTTTTCTTCATTGATTTATTACGTACAAACATTAAAATTTACATGTAGAATTTACTGAATGTAATAGGTATAATAGTATATTCTATATGACATCTATTCAATTATAGGTACCTAAATATTTAACACATTATATAAAACAAACAATAAGTATATAGTATCTACCTACGGCTATGATTTGAATATCTTTAAGCTAAAACCTGTTTGGAATTATTAAACTTTATTTCATTATTTTATAATATTACCTATAATATTATACCTACATATGCAACTAGAAAAATTTTAAAAACATATTCTATAGCTGCATTTGAATATATAATGCAAAAACCCAACATATAATAGGTATAGATATTAAAATATCGATTTTATATAATTTGTAATTAGTACTCATAGGTACCTAATATTTTTTTATTTAGGATATTTAATTAGTTACGCCTTCCTTAAAAAATAAAAAAACAAGTTCATTTCTTTTTGCTCTAAATAATTTTTTTTAAATCTTCAGTTTGATTCTTATTTGTGTCACTGGATGCTTACTTTTCTCACGCCAGCATAATATTATATATAGATTATTATAAATATGAATACATATTGTAAATCTTAATAATATTCGAGATTCTGAATAAAACTACGAATGTGTTCGTTTTACTATAATGTGTGTTTTTTATGCATTTTATATGATAAGAAAAAATTCTTCAATCTTAAATTTTGAAGGTGGAGGTTTTTTATACTGCAATGTTGATACAAGTAGGTTGTAAGTATAATTATTCGTAATTATGATGATGTATAATTGTGAGAGCCATAAAGAAAAACATTACTCATTCATTAAATCTCGTTAAATATTTATTAATTTGAGTACGGAAAAACCTGAATATATATAATTTTTTTTTTTTTTGTTGAAATTCAAAATTCAAATACGTAGGTACTAATTAGGATTTCGTCAAAGGGGGGATATAAGTTAGAAAACATCATTTCCTTGACGGTAGGGGAGGTACACTTACCGTCACCACTGTTTCTATAAAATTGAAAAATGTTGAGAATTTACATACATACTTATTATCGATAAACAATAAGTAGGTACCAACTACCAACACATAAATGTGCAAAACAGTATTCTTTGTTTTGAAGTTTATTATTCATAATTATTTTTTATAAAATGGCGAAAACCCATAGAAATACAATCGGTGTATTCGAATTGCATGCCAAAAAAAAAAAAAAAAAATAATAATACAATATGTAGGTAGCACCTATTAATTACAAATTTATATGTAGGACGAAAAAGTAAAAAATAATGCATGGGCCAGTACTTCGAACTTAAGGGACCCAGGGCGCCAACGCCCTAAAAACACTAAAAAGAGTAGTGAATTATTATGCTAGATTAAAAATAAACTAAAGTAATAGTAAATTATAAAAATAAGGAATAACTCATATTTTAGTGCTTAAGTTTGATTATCATTTTGTATACTATTGAATTATTGGAATTTATTGTTTAGAATGTCTATTTACATGTACATGCCTTTGCCCTACGCCCCTACAATATGTTTTGAAATAGCAGCCAAACGCTTATTATTAGATGCCTGATAATAGCTGGATCGTTATTGATAATAATTACTGGGTAGGCTAGAATTTTAATTCCCTAAAAAATCTCAAAAAATGCAAAAATGGCTTAGAAACTCAAAAAATGCTCTATAAAAAATGTATTTAAATTATATTTATTAATTGGAAAACAATTTTATTTTATTTTTATTTTGTACGGTATTGTTACTACAGTATTTGTTAGTTGTTACTTGTTTAGTTCTGGACGTACTAATGGGTAATTCAGTAATACTTAGCGAGGTCTAGCTATATGATAAAATTGTTATCGACGATTACTTGTCGTTGTGTATAATTTATTTCGTACCGTCGGCGATATTCTAAAATCGGCGGCATGTTACTTGCGTCACAAAAAAAGGTATATTTTACAGGTAGCTTGCGTCCTGTTTTGGGGACGCAAGTCGGCTATATAATTTTTATCGATATTTACTACTAAAATCACTGAAGTCGATAGTATCGTGTCACTAAAATCGATGTCATAATTAATAGCATTAACACTTTAAAAACAAATTATAGAAAAAAAAATATTTAAAATTAGAATTCCTAAATAAACAAATTGAGTTTAAAAAAAAAAAGAAATTTCTCCATTAAATTTTTTAATACATGTTTCGTTCAAATTTATACCTAACTAGTAACCATATTTGAGTTCAATATTTGCATTTTTTTTATTATTATTATTATTTCATTATATACCATACTTGAATTTTTTTATTATATTAAAAATACCTAACAATATTTGAATTGAATACATGAATTTTTTTATTATTTTAAATTTATACCTTACGATATTTAAATTAAATACATGATTTTTTTTATTATGCCAAAATGTAAAAAATATGAATTTTTTATTATTTTAAATTATACATATATAATATTACCCCATATATATGTATATGTATATATATATACATAATATTTGAATTGAACTAATAATAACTATTGTATGAAACTTTATATATATATATAACAATTTTCTAAATTAAAATAAATATCAATGCGTTTGTTTATTGACTTATTGATATCGATTATATCGATATTTTCGGGACGCAATTAGGTTATAAAAAAAGGTATTACGGGACGCAAATATAGGCTATGACCCTTTTTGAATTTTTTTTTTCGGGACGCAACTAACCTATTGATAATATTTTCGGACGCAAGTAGTATGCTCCCCTAAAATCTTCTTGTTAATCACAACAATTTTCGTTAATTGACAATTGTATGAATAAATTGTGAAAAATGCTCTAAACACTAAGAAAATGCACTAAAATCATCAAAACATGCACTAAAAATGCATTTAAGGTTAATTTTTTTAAAAAATGTGAAACAAAATTACTTTAAAATAAATAGTATCACCCAAAGGCCAAAACACATTTTATATTACGGGCCAACGTTTCAGAATACCAGAAAAAAAGATACTTTTGCATCAAAATCCTAGCCCTAATAATGATGATTGACGGCATTTTATGATTTACGATACGAATTATTTTCAATATTTAGCAGTAAGTCGTGTATAAACTACGGGCATCAACCATAATATTTCCAAATTCTTAATAAATTAATATTCAATATTATATTAATTATAATAAAGTGTAGCGTTTTCAATAATTTTCTGTGTAATGCTGTCATATACATACGATATTATTAATCTTACTAGTAAAAAAAAAAACAATGGGGGGATCTATCCCCCATATCCCCCCGTAAATACGCCACTGGTACATGTTATTATTAAGGTTAGGTGGTTCCTCCCCCCCTTGGAAATTCCTGGCTATGCATCTAAAATCTATTCAATTGAAATTTTGAAACTACTATATAATAAAGTGACTTTTCCGGCATTTTTTACTCTTTATTTTATTACTAAAATATAAAATGTATGGTACTTATTAATATTTATTAAGGGGTCAGTCATTTAAGGTCAGATTGATTAATTTAGATTCCGAGTAAAGTAAAAAATGTGTAGTTTGTAAATAAAATATGTGTTGTTATTTTAAGTTATTATGTATTTTTTTTATTAGAATTGAATGCTTACATGCGCCTTAACATAGATTGCGTGTATAGGAGTGGCAACTCGTTCGACACTAACGTGTTGCACTGTTGTGTATGACTCTATTTTATCAAGGGGAACAAAAGAATTCGTATAATATACATAAATAACTAGTTAGCAATTTGTAACGCTGTTCGTTTTATTTGTTCAAGAAGATGAAATATTAATATGGGTATATTATGTATTGGTATGTTCGATGTCCTCTTATGTTTTATATTGTTACGAAAAGAATAATAGTGGTTGGCAATCGGCATAACGCATTGGAATTAGAATGGTATACTATATGTATAACATTATTTTATTTTTAAAAATTGGTAATAAAATCGAGTTTGAATAAAAATCTTTTATTTCTTTTATTATCTTTTAACCTTTCCCGATATAATATGCATTTATAAGATATGGGGGTGTTAACTACCTTTTTTCGATTGATATATTCAATATTCATCCATGTTGTTTTTACTGATACATTTATTGTAAAAAGTTTAAAACTTACTTAGTAGTTAGTTTAAATATTTAAAATTTCATTTAAGTTACACGTATTCATTAAAAATATTCAAAATTAACGAAGTGCATTGTTAATAGTCATAATACTTAATTGCTAACAAACCGTAAGACGTTTATGTATAATATAAATCATTTATTATACATAATGTATTAATGTATAATACTACAATGACTAATAACTAATAAGTATAATACTATAATGTATTAAATTTATTGCAGTATATAATATATATACAACTAGATTTTTATCTTCTTACTCGATTATAGCGCAGAAAGAAATGAAAATTACTGCATAGTAAAAACTTCCCAACACTATAGTCTAAACAGACTATACATAATAAAAACAAAGAATAATTTTAAAATTAAAAAAAAAAAAGAATTGTTATTGTATTGTGTTTTTTTACATTAACTAGTATGCTATTCGACATTGGTGTTCATACAGATTACAGGCGTATGCGTATAATATGCATATACTATAGTGTTATGTGATTGTTTTCATTGTCTTCTATATCGACCTTCAACTTTCAAGTACTAATTTCATTTTTACCGAATAGAAAAAATAATACTAAAATCTGTTATAAAATCTACCAAAATTATATTTCCCCTGGTTATAATCTAATGTTTTGTTTATTGATACAATATTGTTTATTGTTATTTATTTGAATATACTTACCTATATAATATAATATATTATTTTCAATTTATATAAATTTAAATTAACGCATAATTATTATAGTGTCCTACTGTCCTCCCACTTGAATCTTTTGACTAATATTTTAAATATTTTTTTTTAATACCTATTACCATCCAACTTATAATTATGGTTTTGAAGTCTTATGATTCGTTTTAGTTATTATTATTATTATTATTCGATTAAGTTATTATATTATATGGAAATCGACCAATAGTACCTACCTTAGCCAAGCTATCCATATGTATATAAAATAATAAATATAAGTATTTAACTGGTTATTTTTTCCTTCTTAGGGTCATGATTTTACGGTATCGTAATTATATGACACGAAAATCAATTTAAGCATTAGGTTCAACTGGTTCAAGGACAAAGATTCTTAAAAACAAAAAAATACCCAAACCATTTTAATACTTGATTCATCATATAGGTATTATAGAAAATAATATAATATAATATACGGCGTATTGCAGTATTATTTTTAGTGAATTTTTTTTTTAACTTGTCTATAACTATAATAACATATAAGTGTATCATGTTTTAATAAGAAATTATAATGTAAATATATTACAACATATTTAGTTAAATAACTACGTTCATATTATAATTTAGTAACAATATGATAAATAATAGTACCTGTTTTGTAACGATCTTTAATGAAAACTTAATTTTTGTTATATTTATATAATTATATACAGCAAAATCAACATTTTTATTAGTTGTCAGGTACTTTCAGTTTCTTTTGGTTTTCGCCAAAAAGAGAAGAAAGTCAAAACTAAACCTTGGATATCAAGCATTTAAAATGAAAACATTGTCAAATAAAATACTCAAACTAGCAGAAGTTGGTGATATAGTTTGAGTTCTTTGATGAATAAAACTACCTAATAAAAATCGCAGAGATTATTAACATATTTTAGCTATTATCATAGAAGTAAACATAAAATAATACATAATATTGTGTAATATCATAGTAATGACCCATATATTACACTGAATTCAAGTATTCCAATTTAAAGTTCTAAGGACAATATCTAATGCTCTATGATTTGTTCATAACTTTTCACTCTACATAGACTTCCAGCTACTTAAAAAAACTGAGTACATAAAAAATGTAAATCACATAAATTCTGTTGGCAGTGCGAAAAACTTTAGATTAAGTAACCCACCTTTTGTATGTCAACTTAATTATGAACGCTCACACGACCTTCTAATACCTATACATTTTTTAAATCTTATTAATTGAAAATATTAAAATTTAAACGTGTTATATGTCACTAATATTATAGTTATTATAACATAGATCATTTTTAAACATATAATTATCATCCTTACCAGTTACCAACTTATAATACTATTATGGTTATCTATTTTCTAAATGGTAAAAATACATAATTCTGATAACAATAAGTTTAGATGACTAAGTACTAGATTATTTATATGTCACAGAAACTTTAATAAAAATATAAAAAAATAAATATTTTATGATCATTAAGTCATTTATGATTTAATCAAATACCCTTGAATTATTATGTAAGTTCAAATATCAATCAAAAACTGCGGTTTGTGTAAAAATTATATTTTATGCGGGCCAAAATGTCATCGTTTGCATCAATTACACGTATGCTGCAATAAATATAAAATAAGTTATTAATATAACTAAACAAAACTCAAGGTTAGGTTAATTAATAATAATAATATTAGTATTAATTAATAATAATAAATACATATTTTGATTCTTACTTTACTTAACATGCATACCATCATTCCTAGTAGTATATAGTAATAAGTTATTACTATACACTACTATATATTACTAATCACTAATAACATTCTATAGCAGGGGTGGCCAACTCGTGGCTCGATCACGATCTGCATGTGGCTCTATGTCATAGTCAGATGTGGCTCGCGTTTTATTTATAAAATCAAAATTTATTTACTATTATTATGAATTTTAATTTTTTTGGTAAGTATTTATAAAAAATTTATTTATAAACATTTTGACTCTTGGCATAATTTTATCTGATCATGCAACTAGCGAATACGTTGGGGTTTAGTAAGTTCCCACACGAAACATAGCAGGTAATCGGGTACATATGTAAGTTCCCTCACGAAAAAAAATACACCCATACGTAAGTTCCCACACGGAAAAAGTTACATCTGTACGTAAGTTCCCGCACGAATAAAAATTATACCAAACACAAACTTTATTAAGACTTAGGAATGAAAACTCAAACGTAATTGGTGTGGTTAAAATTTGTTTTGTTTTTGTATTGCATAAAAAAAACCAATTCAATTTTTTTAGGTATAAAATAATAATA
>VUJU01006217.1:0-11011 GCA_009835225.1 Aphis craccivora
GGTTAAACCTTTAAATTGTATGGTTTTTGAACACTTCTAGCAATAATATTATTTATAATTGAAAGTTGATGTTCCAAAACAGTGTTTTCTAAGGTTTTCCCTTAATAGTTAATACCTGATTGTATTTAATTAGTCAGACGATCCATTATCAATAATTGATGTTTGCAGTTTAGCTTTCAGTTTCAGCCACGAATCACGATTATAAAGAACTTATGGTTTCAGCCACGATTTAAAATATACTTAAATCTTAAATATCTTAAATCGTAGTTTCAGCCATCGTGAAATGTCGTTTTATTGCAAGGTCTTTAGATTATAATCATAATTCATAGACTTAGATACAAAATAAATAGACGGAACATTGGATATGATAACGCGTGCAAGTGGGTGGAGCTTGTTCAGAGGATCGGGCGTTGAAAAGTCGCGGGAATTATTTTTCATATTTAAATATAATAGCATTGATTATAAATATTTATAATCAATGATAATAGGTATCTATATTCTATAATTAAATAATATATCTATTAATTATAGAAATATTTATAAACGATTGTAATAATATAATTCATAGGATGTAGGTAATATGTTATTATCTAATAGATCGAAAGTATAATATTATTTTTGATAAAGTATCTATTATAATTATTATTTAAATTTATAAATATTTATTAACAGTTTACACTTTTATTATTTTATTTTGACTATTTTGTTACTTATTATAATTATTATTTATAAATTCGAATAAATTTGAAATAAATTTTAGTCATGAAAACATGCATTGTGTGTGAATGTAATGACCAAACAGCAATATTTCATAAGTATATTTATTTGATGCATTTATTATAATTATTATGTTTGCAATTTATTAAATTAAATAATTACTATAGGTAGGGCTGTAAATTAAATGCACTAAAAAACCTTGAAAATATCAAAAAAATACAATATAAAATGCTAAAAATTATAGTATAAACCTATGATTTTAATATAAAAACCTTGGTTTTATTGTTGTCTAATATTTTTAGAAATTATAATATTGTATCATAGGGTATCATCACTATCATGACGTAATGTAATAATTCTATTTTTGGAGTTTTAGGTGGAACCGCCTGTAAGACTGAAAAAAATGTGAACCGTGGCTAAAGGCTACACTGCTCAACACTCGTGAGTTTTGATCAGTTTTCGAGGTTCGGGTGATAAACGAACGGCAAAGTTTATTATTATTTGTTTTGTTGTTTTGTACGAGATTTGAATTATGTCTGTGAAAACAATTCAAATACAAAATACAGACGACTGACGTCGTTCACTTGTCCGGCGATTCTTTCGTCTTCTTCTTGCTGCAGCGTCCTGCGACAGATCGTAGACGATTAGAAATGACGAAACCTAGGCGTTCGACCGGACCGGCCTTTAAGTACCACACATGCGACACCTGTATGTCAACATTGTACTTGACGGATTTGGAAACCCATTTCACAGATCATTGTCCGCCAAGCACATCTAATTGGACCCAGGCGTTCGTAAACGACCATTGTCTTTATTCGTACGCCAAGCTGTACACAAAAGGTACTAGACATTTGTGTATTTTATCATACGCAACACGATATGTCATGTGCAGTCTTCAACAACACAATATATAATATTGAGATTTAATTAATTTGATACGTTCAACAATGTTTTACAGATGACGAATACATAGTGGGAAATGACAATGTGGTCGTGCCGATTGCTGCGATTCAGTTGTGTGGCTTTGTGCTCGGCGAACCGGTCATTGTGAAGTGTGGCAACAAGACGTTTGTCAAACATATCTGGCCTTCGGATGACTTGCCACTGTCGAGTGTATATTTCTCCAAAGAAGGTTGAATGATTATTTCTCAGGTGTCAGGCACAACTAGGGCATCATTTCTGGGGATGTTAAATTTGTTTTGATACAGCAAACCTGAAGGTTTACTTCTGTACCCTCCCCCCCCAACAGTAAATTATTATCTAATATTAAAACTCATGAAAAAACGATACACAAATCATTTTAAAAATAAATATCTACGATTTAATAAAAATATATCAATAATCGTTTTAGTTTCCAGACTATAAGTTGTCTCGGTATTCATTATATCATAATATAATGATAAATTTGAAAATTGCTTTTGTTTAGTTATTGTTCTTTGCTAATTATTTATTTATCGTATAAAAATTTAAAATAACAATCTTTTACAGGCTGCTTATACTAACGAAAATAGTGAAAACTATTTGCAAATTCTGATTTATTTTAGATCCAGGTCTTTAATAATGACTTGTTTTATACCATTAATATCAAAACTTTGTTTAACGCTACCTATAGTCTATACAATTTTTGGTCAAAAACATCGCTAATTTTAAATGATCTACTGATATATGCATAATGTCTAGAATAATTAAATTATAAATCATATTGATTAATAATCAAGTATTGAAACAAAATTGTTAAAATCAAAATTTATACTAATTTTATGCTGGTGTTAAATGTGGTCATCACATTGTTTTAATGTTCTTGTTTTCATCATCATCGCTATTTTTAAATTTTTGGATTTAAAAATACTAAAATATTTCTTATTAGTCATAATTGATAATTGTGTTTAAAATATTTTACAAGCCCACAACAAAACTACTGACAGTTCATGTACAATTAACATGATTGTCTTGTCTAATGTCTAGCAACTATTAACTTCGAAATTTCTACTAAAAAAAAAGTCAATAACTGATTGATAATTGCAATTAATTGGAGCCAGTGTACGTAATTACTGTGTATTGTATACCTATGTTTTATTTATGAAACATTAAAGTTGTTAATGTTCTGTAGTGTATGATGATTCTTAATAAGAGATTGTGATAAACGTGAGCTATTTTTTGTATCAAACAATATAGACAGATAAAATAATTAACATATTATAGTTAATCAATTTAGGAGTTTTTTTATTGGAAAGAAAAATTCAAAAGGTTTCATTTTTCATAAACAACGTTATTTTTTATTACATTTTTTGGGGGGAGGGGGGAGGAAGCTCAGCCTTTTTTATCACCAACCTAATTGTGCCTATGATAATACCACAACGTGATGATTAAATTGTTTGCTTTATCGATTACATTTTTTTTCATTATTTTATAGTGTTGATGGATGAATTAGATCAATTGGAACATGTTTCTGTGGAGCGTTTTAAGATTCCACCTAGTGAAGCCCAAAGCATTGAAATCCGCTTATCTAACAACAATCAATTACCAGATGGAGAATTCATACGGCATCTGTTAACTCACATTTCTAATAAATATGAAGGGCGTATCATTAAACCTTCAGATTTTTTATGTTTTGACTTTTATGGACGTAGTCTTGTTTTAGAAGTATCTAAAATTTGTACTTTTCCTAATGTTGATTTGAACAAACAAATGCAAAATATGAATATAAACAATGAACAATTTTATCATATTTCGTCTTCTACATCATGGAATATAATAAATCATCTCAATAAAGATAATATAACTTACCCACTATCAAATGTTGGTGGATTGTCTAATATTTATGAAAAAATAACGAATATGATACAAAAATCAAAATATCAAAGTAACCTAATGCTAAAATATGAAGTAAAACAGTACTAAATATTTATTAAATAGATTTTTTTTAGATGTTTGCGGTTTTCTTTTACATGGTATATCTGGAACTGGAAAAACATTATTAGCAAAAACTATAACTTACTCATTGAAAAGACATGTGGTTGAAATAAAAGGTTGGGAAATTCTAAGCAAGATATATGGACAGTCTGAAGCAAAATTGAAATTATTTTTTGAAGAAGCTATAATTAATTCTCCTAGTGTCATTCTAATTGATAAATTAGAAACATTAAGCAAATCAAATGAATCATCAGATCTTGAAAGAAGGATTATGAACACACTTCAAACTATGTTTGATTTGTTAAAATCAACCAAACATAATGGAGTAGCTATCATCGGTACTACTTGCAACTTAAGTTCTATTGATAGCAATTTACGAAGACCAGGAAGGTATCTTGATTAATGAGTTATGAACTTATTTTTTTTTACCCATATTGTTATAATTTTTCAAAATCTAGGTTTGATTACGAGATTGAATTACCAGTACCAAATGAATTGCAACGTAGAGATATTTTGACAAAACAGTTATCTGTTATTCAACAAAAAATAAGTGAAGAAGAAATAACTTCCTTAGCATTTAAAGCTCAAGGATTTGTAGGAGCTGATTTGTTAGCTGTAGTTAACCGAGCACTAACTGAAGCAGCAATTAATAATGAAAATGTCACTTATAAGCATATGTGTACCGCTATAACTCAAGTAAAACCATCAGCCATTAAAGAAGTAATGGTTCAAGTGCCTAATGTAAGTTTTATATTAAATCTTCATTATTTTACCAATATTTTGAACTATTACATTTTTCTTTTAGGTCAAATGGACAGATATAGGTGGCCAAGATGACATAAAATTAAAACTTAGGCAAGTCGTTGAGTGGCCACTTAAACATCCAGAAGCTTTTAAACGTATGGGTATCACTCCCCCACGCGGTGTCCTACTATACGGGCCTCCAGGTTGTTCTAAAACAATGATTGCTAAAGCTGTAGCGACAGAGAGTCACTTCAATTTTATATCAGTAAAAGGACCTGAACTCTTCAACAAATATGTTGGAGAATCTGAACGTGCTGTCCGAGAAACATTTATGCGAGCTAGAAGTGTAGCTCCTTGCGTTGTATTTTTTGACGAGTTGGATGGCTTAGCTGGTGAAAGAGGTGCAGGAGACAGTGGTTCTAGTGGAGTTCATTCTAGAGTTTTAGCCCAATTACTAACAGAATTAGATGGTGTTCAACCATTAGGGAATGTTACTATTTTAGCTGCAACCAATAGACCAGATCTTATTGATTCTGTAATTAAAATTTTCAAGTTTTATTTATAATTTTGTTATTAAATTAAATCATTTTTCTTAGGCTCTTTTGAGACCAGGAAGATTAGATCGTAAAGTGTATGTTCCGCTACCAGACAAAACTACACGTTTGGAGATATTAAGACTAAAACTTTCAAAAATGCCAACATCATCTGATGTAGATATCAATAAATTAGTTGAACTTACTGAAAACTATTCTGGCGCAGAAGTAAATATAAAAGTTATATATTTATATCATAAAATACCTTGTATTAAGTAATAAATTTATTTATAAGGTTATTTCAATCTGCCATGAAGCTTCGTTAAAAGCTTTAGAAGACAATATAAAGGCAGAACAAGTAGAAATGTGTCATTTTGAAGTTTCACTTCAATCGTTGAAGCCTCAAACACCATTATGGCTTCTAAAAATATATGAAAAGTTTTCTGGAATCCAAAGGTAACAAAGTAATTTTAATTTGTTATAAATTATTTCATAATGTTTATATATTATAAATGTATTAATTTTATGAGACATTGTGACATAAGGAAGAGGCATAGATGGGTAGGGAATCTAGACTACACTAATGGAATGTCCTTCAATATGGCAGTCAACATTTTTTCAGTCAAATTTGTCTCTTAATTTTGCCTTGAATAACACAGGCAGTAATGACAGGGCAGCAAATGTTGCTAAGAGTAGGACGGAAGACCATGACCAGGTGGACTCTGATGCCACCTGATGTAAAGTTTGTCCAGCTTGTACAACCAACACAGATGGTACTGCTACTCCTAGAATTAAAATAATAGAACCATGAAACATTAGTTATTAAATTTAAAATTTATTTATTATCATGTGGTTTGGTTATCTATAAATAACATATATTAATCAATTAAATTTAGCTAAATATTTTTTATGAAATGTCCAAAAAATTATCTTAGCTGTTGATCGCAATTTGATTAAATTATTGTTTTCTCGCATCATATATAAAATAATAAACATAATTTTTACTATCTACCTATAATTAAAAATTCACATTTTTAAAAACTTCAAATTGAAATTATTATTTATTAGTCTGTGTATAGATTATAAAACTTAAAAATATAGTACTCATTATTTAGACTAAATGCTTTAAAAAGACAAATAAATATTTAGTAGAAAAAGTTGCTTTTAATAAAAATATTTGAATAATCAAACCAAGAATGTAGGTCACTATTTAAAATTAATTCAAAACCTTAAAATTATTTCACCTCAAAACAATTAAGTATCATATAAAATTTTAGAATTCTATATGCATTTTAAATGTTTAAAAAGTATTATTACCTTATATGTATTTTTAAATATTTACCAAAAAAAGTTCCCAGCCAAAATGGTATTAACGGGACATCAACTAGTGGTGCACATACATTTATAAACCAATTAGGTAAAAATGGAGTTATTCGCAAGAACATTATATAACAGAACATATTATCATTATGTTTTTTAACCTGGAAAAAAAATGTAATAATTATTCATTATTGATTGTATTGACAAATTCAAAAAACACCAACCAATTTTGCATATGATTTGATTCTATCTGGGAAGTATTTGTATGCTAATCTCCTTCCGATTGTCATCGACAATAAGTAACAAAAACATGCACCCATTGCTGAACAAAAACATATGATTGCTAATGCTAATACAAATGGGTATAAAAATCCACATAATATTGACAATGAAATTGAACCAGGTATTGCAAATGTTTGCAAACTAATATTTAATTAATAGTTAAGGTAAATTATTAATAATTAAATGACAATCTGTTTAATTATTAAAATTCAATGTAGGTATTCAAAGGATACAATATGTAACAGAAGAAAATTGACATAAACACTTGAGTATAGTATGTATCCTTGTAATCTTCCAAGACTCTACCCAAGTTTTGCATGTCTGTGGTATTCCTTGGAATTTTGATATATTTTTTTTCTTCCCTTTAAATAATAATAAATATAATTAATATTGCTAGCTGTTAAGTGCCTTAAGTATTAAATTTTTTTAGTACATACTCTGTCAACTGAGGGAAATTGTAATACAAATATGCTAAAATAAGTAAGGACGCTAAGAATATAACAACTAATATGACCACTGCTTTTGTGGTAGACATCGTTTGGTCGTTTTCCGTCTTTAATTCCGTTATTGTAGTTGTGTCATCCACTGTTGACACTAAAACAAATTCATAAAACTTTTATAATTTAATAACCATAAGTATTGTTTTTGTTTTTGTTTCAGATGAATAAGACTGTTACTAGGCACATCCCGAAATTACAATCAAAATCGCTGTTGTTTAAAGTAATAATTTATAAAATTTTGTTTTGATGTATGCTGTTAATTTATTAATTTAAAAATAAAGTTTACCAGATTCATTTTTCACATTTTGATCCACATCCATGTCTTGTGTTGCTGTCTCTTTTGACCTATTAAACAAAATCTGATAGTTCTTTTTGAGTTGGCTATTCGTCGGTGTCCAAAAAAATACGAATAATTCAAAACCAATAACTATTTGATGACAATTGACAATATCTCATCGTTTTCTATTTTGTCGGTCGTCTGTTGTCGTACGTACAACATAATATTGTTATAATAAATTATTGTCTAAAATATTAATTGAGGTTTTCGTATACGAGCAAATGAGCTTTTAATAATATTATACATACGTCATTTTGCAGATAAATGATAAAGAATGATGAAGGAGATAATTCTTGAATCTTGAATTTATCGAAATTCGTCAACTTTCTCGTTATCACACATAGATAAGTAAGTATATTATATCACATTTCACATTATTATTGTTAATCTCAAAACGGGCTGTTTTCACAAATATTTACGGCCACTCTTATCTCATTAAAGTGAAAGCACGATGTAGAGACATAGATAATAAAGACTTTTATTATCTGTGATTGTAAGTGAAAGAAAATCGTGAATTTACAGCGCTCCCTGTGGACACAATAAACGTATAAAAAAGTTAATATGAGTATAATATGACGGAGTTCAGTTCAACACATTGTCCGTCAGTAGCGCTAAAAAATCTATTTTGTATGGCTGCAGTGCTTTTAAAGCATTACAATTTGACAATAAATATTAATAATATTCAATTGAAAGAGATAGATAAGTGTGTATTGCTCTGATAACCCCGGTGTCTAGACAAGCGTCTAATATGTCGCTATATATTTTTTTTATCTGTTATGGATATTATCCATAACAGATAAAAAAAAATTAAAAATTAAAAAAAAATTTAAATTAAATTAAATTTTATGATACTAAAATACGAAAAACTATTTTTAAGCTAAACTGACTGCTGGTCTGTTATAGTCTATAGAAACGTTTCTTAAACTGTGTTCCGAGGAACCCTAAAGTTCCGCGTAGATCACTTCAGAGTTCCACAAAACTAAAGTGCTTTTTTCAAAATGTTAAAAAAATTACTAAAAAAATCTTACTAAAGATTAGCAACTATCGGGAAAAAATGTTTTACGCGTTGTCGCGTTACAACTATTGATACAAAGTACAGAGTTTAACTATCAAGCTGTAATAGCTTATTGTTGAAAGCTTAATATAAGTAGGTACCTAAAAATCTAAAAAAAAAACGTAAGGGTTCCACGATCAAAGTGAACATAAAAAAGGGTTCCATGGATAAAAAAGTTTAAGAAACGCTGATCTATAGTCTACATCATCAAGTATTTAGTATACCTGTTGCATGATATTTTTTCGTGCTACCTATTATAACTTGTAAGGCAAATTTATTTAATTTTAATTTTAGAATTATGGTAAATTAATATAATTTTTTCAGTAATATAATATTATATTAATAGTATTTAACTATTACAGTAATATTACTAATATTAATGGTAAGTACCTAGGTATATATTATATTCTGAACGAGTGAGGAATTCAGGAATGTATTGTTTTAACAATGATGTGTGTTAAGCTATCTTATAATATAGGTACTATCCTAACATTCCTAGCCTCTAGGACCTAGATTGAAAAATCTTCTTCTTTCATAATCGTGTTTCGTATACAATGGTAGGTCATAGGTACCTATTATTGGATTCAAAATTCAAATTCAACACTCCTATACATATAAATAGTGAACCACACGGCATCTAATGTAGGTACAGCAGAGTGGTACCACACTTTTAAATTCTGAGCGGAACGATGAATGTATTGATTTTACAATGTTGTGTGTTTTTTTTGTGTCTGTGTACACGAGAACGTGTCGAAATAATGCTTCATTTAAGAGATATTCAAACTGTCATTACGTATAATAAATTCAAAGTATAGGTAGATACTAGATAATAATATATTATAATATATCGATATGTTAAAGCTTAAAGTTCCCACAAATAATTGTTTAAAATATTACAACAATAGATAATTAAAACCGTTATTTTTCGTTTTAATAATTCATTTGAATTAAAAATGGGTACCTACCTATCTTTAATAATAATTGTTTCTAAACAATTTTTATAGATTTCATAGTTTCAGTATAGTAGCCAGTAGATACCTGTGACTCATGAGAAATCTTATGATATACATTTTCAAAACTTAAATTAATTGTGTAAGTTCTAATTTATAAATACTATTATGATATAGCTAGGTATCGTTGTCCGCAAGGCTGTGACAAACATATCCAATTTATTGTTTTTCTGAATTCATCATTAAGAATAGTAAACGAAAAAACAAAAATTTACCTACCTACTGTTAATTTATTTTTTTTAACTTCCAAACCTTATATTATTACTCCATATAATCATTTAGGCGTAAGGTGGTGAAATTTGTTAGGGGGGCTTTAGCCCTACCCGAGGCGGACATTAACGAGTTTTTGGGAGACTATGATTCAGACTGGGGGCTAGCCCCCCCCAAGTTCCTCGCTAACTACGCCTATGCATATAGTATATACTATATTATGTTATGTACTTATACCTATGTATTACTTTATTAATAATAATTAATAACTAGGTACCTACCGAAACTAATTAAATATAATGACGTAAACATGTTTACACAAAACAAACGAAAAGTCATTAATAAGTGGCTTATAAGATTAAAAACACCTATAATAAATGTTATAGAAAACAATATTTTGGAGTGAACATCATTGGAGTTTCGTATATTAAATATTAATCTAAATACATTATAGCTCGATATTAAAATTACAAAAAAGTATTTTTATATTTTTTAAATAGCTATAACTTTTTTAAAAATTACAAGGTATTTCAAAATACTCCAAAGAGAATTCCTCATAAATATTGTTCTTTATAAATTTCATTATAATATTATGTACCTATTCTTACTCTAAAACTACTTTTAAATGCCGGTTTGTTTGTTTCCTTGGACTTGTTTTTACCGCTGAAAATAACCAGTATATGTCCTCATATTTCATAATACTATCAAAACCTAAATTCAATAAAATTACTATAATATACATGTTTTGGCCCTCGAATTATTCTTGATACGGTATTGAGTGGCACCATTTGTGATAAATAAGAATACCTATAAAAAAAAAACAACACAATTCAAAATTACCCGTTTTTGTATATACATCAAGGGCCTTGATTTAAGGCCGTAACTGTAAATTAAATTCAGGTGGGCTTTTAAGCTAAAAAATAGAAATAGAAATATGATCATTGAAGATATATGTCATAAATTTAAAAGTTGTAACGTTCAACCTAACAGTGCATTTGTAATTTTAAAGATTTTTTCTCCGAAGTCACTATTGTGAAGGCCCTGGAGCTATCGCATTCATTGCTCTCTTCTAAATCCGGGCCTGGAGTTAAGCACAAATCACAGATGAAATATTTACTTCTCAATTATTGAACTAGGTATTGTTCTATATCAAAGTACATAATAGGTACTATCTGATTTTATTTTCTATGGTTATGCAAAAATGCAATGCTTTATTTGAATAAATAATCTATAGTATGAATAAATTATGATCAATGAAATGAAAAATTTATTATATTATACTCAACTGAATAATTATAATTGTATCAGTATTCAGTTTCAAAGAAATACATAGGTACCTATACCTAAGATAGGTATAAATGTCAAATTGTATAGGTATTTGTATATATTAC
>VUJU01006218.1:0-11004 GCA_009835225.1 Aphis craccivora
CAATCAAGTCTTGTCCACCAAAAAAGCTACCTAAACCTGTGACTTGTCTGATAAATAATTAGGTATAGTTGTGTCATGCATATAAACATATAATTGTCGATATTCTTATTGTACGGTGGAAGTCTTACGCGTCCAATAATTTCGCCGTTTTCCAGACCATTTCGGCGCTCCTCAGGTAACTCTCCGCCCTGGCCGGTTGCTCACACGCCACGCGGTTCAGACAGTCGTAGCGACCTGACTCATCAGCCACCAAATATCCAAGGAACAACAGTAAATCCGTCTCGTTGACCATGTCCTGCAGGAATCCGCCACCGGTCAAGCCCGCCGCATCCGGCCCTTCTTTCCGGCCTTTGCCACCGTTCCCTTGCATGTACGAGGCTCCCCAGATTAGTCCTTTGAGAACCAGCATCAGTACCACGTTCGACATGTTTAAGCTGAGCATCTAGACAAACAGATGACGACGGACACTGTATAATAATCGATGGTCGTTCACATACCGTCGAGTAAGGCAGTGCAGTCGTCGAGGGGGGTTGGCGGACGAAGGTATCTATACAAAATGATTTACCAAACATGCTGCTGACAACCATTTTTTTACGTTGTATTTATTCAAATTTTTGTTATTATGATTTTTAAGTAAAATTAATTTATACTTAAAGCCATATTTTTAATTTACTTATGTAGTTTTATATCTTAAAAGTTTGATTTTGTAAATTATTAAACGAAGATTTTTTTTTAACTATTACTTACGTATAGATAGACATAAAAATTGAAATTTTAAAAAGTAGTTTATAAGTAATTAAGGGCATTTATCATTTATATAATAAAAAATAGCAATTATTGTATGACCATTATTAGTTACTTCTACTACTGCAAATGCAAAAAAAAAATCTAATAGTAATTAAAAAATGGTCGTTATATATATCATATTATATAATATATATTACGCATACATAAAAATTTCAAATTTAAAAAAAGAATAAATGAAGAGGTAAGCATGCTTGGTGAATCACTTTGTGTACATAATAAAATACAATTAAAACAATAGGAATATACATAGACAAGAAAGCGATATGAATTATTTAATATACATAGCCATATAGGTGCTACTGTATTAGCATAAAATGTTTATAAAAATAGGAAAACAGTATTAAAAATATCATCATAGCGTAAAGATCGAGTCAAGTGAGTACTGTTGTGGAAGTAATCGTACATCACGTCATAAACGACACTTTAGATGTATTCGTGGAGAATTAGTAACGAAAAATCTTTGATCGTGTGGTTGTGAAAGTTTTTAAAACAAAAGTTTGTATAGGAACATTTGCTTGTATATATAGAATATATATACATCAATTTAGAATTTTTCAATACGAAATGAAAGTATTTTTATCCAGAGCAACATAATTTTAATAATCTATTTAAACATATAATATATATTATGTTATGTATTATGTTTTGAATAATTTAGAGCAATAATGAGAGTGCAAAATGTTTTGTATTAATTACTGATTTGAGATTTCTAATTAAAATTATAATGAACGTGAATTTGTACGTCAGTATGTCGGTATCATCTAAATTGATTGTATGTTTTTACTTTTTTTTTCAAATAAATACAAAATACGTTGATTTTAGATTTGTATGTGTATTTGGCTTTATTTAAATACCGAAATGTATCACGGTGTAATACAATTTTAATTTGGCTCAACGTTCCATGACCGTCCAACATTTGTAAGATAAGGTCGTAGGGAATGAGAAATTATACGCCCCATCTCAACTGGTCAACACGATTTTCATTTTTCATAGACTAAAGTAATTTTCAGAGTGGAAACGTTGTGAAATGGTTAACAATAATAATAATAAAAAAAAAAACTATTGAATTGGATGAAAAACATTTTATGGTTACTTAAATTGTTATTTAATACAGTTTTCGTTTGAAAAGATATAACTATTTAGTATTTAATGGTCAAATGAGAATTAAAGATTCGGACCGTTTAGACTTCAGAAAATGTACAATTAAAATTAAATTAAATTATAACTATATAATATGGTACCTGGTGTGGGACTCTTTTAATTTTCAATACAGAGTATTATAATAGGCAGTACAATATTCATATTATGATGAATACCTAAATGATGGTTTATACCTAAGTGATAAATATTGAGTAGGTATCTATCCTACAGATAAATCTTACAATAATAAAAGACATAATTGAGTATTCTACTGCAGGATATCGTTGTACTCTTGTCTGCGTGTTTGATTTAAAACCTCTAAATAAAAGTTGAAGGGTAGCGTGAACATCGGCAAGACCGTTTTTAATATAATATATATGCGTTATAAAGGCCGAGTGCGTGTATAAGCAAAGATAATATTATGGTTATTCACGTGAATAAATATGCTAATAGATATATTAGCGTGGATTTAAAAAAGAGCATTTCCTAAAAAATGTCAGAGAGTATCTTAAGTAGAAGGTAAGAGTTGGCGTACTCATTACTTTGTATATAGCATCAAGGTGGTTACCAGGTATATGCGGTACAAGTAATACCTCATACATAATTTGCGTTTGTATTGTGCATAATAAATATATTACGATTAATAATTTATTAATATGTTTTTAATGTCATAATTTGTTGTAATAAAGTGCGAACTGTCATAGGTACGTTATACGAGTTGTCAAAGAACAAAATATACGTCGTCCGATACAATATAAGGGTTTCTATTATATTGTAGTATATCATGTTAACGTTTAAATATAATCGTATTTTCATCGTATACGAAGTATAATAATATTCATATATTATGTAAACATCGTGTCATTGTGAGCTGTGACGAATCCGATGTGTATATCATCTCGAGTCAAATATTGTAATAGAATGTTATTATGTGTATGTGTGTATGCTAAAAACGGTCGTAGTGGTCCATACAACATTATATTATGTTATGTAGGTATATAGAAGAGTCAAGAGAGCAATATTATAAAATAAACAGTTATTATAAATTGATTGAAGACTGAAGTAAAAGTAGTACCGAAATGCGATTTTAGCCATACAGAAATAAGATTCTCGAAAAGACTTTGGGCGCGGGTGGGGGGCGGGTGTTAAAGTTTTGTTTTATACATAAATGAAATACTAGCCAAAATGTCGGGTAGATCGCATAATCCGAGGGCCATCTTGAAAAACTGACAGGGACTGGACAAGGTGGTCAGGGAAGACATTTTGCAGAAACCCTGGCCGGTGGACCTCTTTTTTACACCCGGATTTATACAGTGCTGATTCTAAATATACAATATAATAATACGTTGCACACGCGTTATTACCAACAGCGACATATTAAACACCCATTAAAAAAAAAAAAAAAAAAATTATTCTCAAATCCTTCAAAGAGAAAATAATATCAAAATATAAAACCTAATGTATGTATTGTTTTATACTTGACTACTGGTAGCTCCATTCCGGCTGATCATCGACTTGGCGAAACCCGCAAATATCGACTCCATGTCCAAAACCCTCGGCTGATGCGCCTCGTCTCTCTTGCGGTCCGTGCCGATTCCGGTCGAGTCGTCGTAGTCCTCGCCGCGGTTTTCGCCGATCGCGTGTCCCGCCGCGCGGCTCGCCAGCAACAGCAGACACACGGACGCAATTCCTGTCGGTTGCATGATTCCTTTTGAAAAACGAAAAAAAAAAATAAATAATTTTCATAAATATAATTAGTAACACGAGGACGGCCGGTCGTCTGAGAAAGTGATATTTACCGGCAAACGCGATGGCACTCACCTGCTGTATGGGAACGATTACACTTTTAGTCGCTTTTATAAGTCTTGTAGGCAGACGGTGGTAAATCGGAAATGTCAACAGTACGCCACGGCGCGGGCGTTGTGTTGAAGGATTGTCTTCGACGCTGTAAGTGACGGGTCCAGACGATCGAACGTCCGATTTTGTTATGTCTCCGGCCCGGGAAAGTAAAAGTGTCGCGTATTGTTCGTGCTTCGACAGCATATCGTTGCAATTAAAGTTTCACTAGAACACATGTAACGATCAGGCAAACGGAACCGTTTGTTTTCGTCGATTGTGTGCGTTTGGCGGAAACGAAAAACTTGCAACCGGAGTAAACAGCAAGACTGCCACCGCCACAATGGAATATCCGCCGAAAATTATTACTTAAATTTTGTTTGTTCGTGTTTACTGCGTGTTAAGTGGTGATTATTATTATATTTTTATTATTATAACGCCTATATATATATATATTATACGTGCTTACCGAACGACTTGAACTCCGTAGACTTAGAAGTTGGTACTGGTATTTTTATTATACATCATATAATATATGTGTATTGTATACACTTTCTACGGTTTCTTTTAATTATTAACGGTTAAAATTGAAATGTTTCCAGACGTTTCATAGTATCATTTAATATTATCTTAAAGTATTTTCGAATGACATCGTTAACAACCCTTCACGTCAAATTGATTATAAAGCCGATAAAACTAACAATAATAATATGTTCACGTACATGGGTTTTTTTTATACTTGGAAACAGTATGAGTTTATCAAAATAAACTTAAACAATAAAAATTATTAATTTATAGTTACAAAAACTAAACAGTATAATATACTTGCAAATTAATGTCTGTGTATAGTTCAATTATTTAAGTATAATGATTTGATAAGTAAAAAATAAAAATAAAAAATCCGTATGAATAATAGATGACTAGTTTGACTGTCGTGTAAATAAAATGCCTACTATGAATTTGATAGGCGAAACAATAAGAAATATTAACAGGAGTCTAGACGTCCAAACACTGTATTTAAATGTAATAATATTTAATATTTTAATGAACAACGAACATATTATTTTACTATAGTTGCTTATTGACTTATTGAACATTTTTTTTTCAAACAGTATTATATTTTATTGATTAAACATATCGATTGATATTGAACGAATAATACTTTGAATTTTTGAAATAGATCTAAAAATTCAATTACTTGCAGTTATTTTCAGAATAGATACCCTCTTGCAATTAGTAAGAAATAATAATATATAGCAGGGATGTCGAATAAGTATTGCACGTAGGAGATTTTCGATGATACCCGAAAATGTTGATATGTTCATAAACATATAATATTGATAGATTTTTAAGTAATACAATATAATAAATTAATTATCAATTGCACATAATAATGTATTAATAATTTATATTTCATAACGACATATTTTAATCTTATTTTCATTGTTATAAAACATTATTTAAATTTTTACATAACTTTCTACATTATTATCATTAATTTTTCATTTATATTTTGTATAAAGACACACATATTTTTAAAACCACCTACCAATTTTTTGGTAGCTTATCCTAAGTCCTGAAAAGTAGAAAAGTGGAAATATTTGTGTCCGCAATTCACGTGGTTTATATAAAAAAAAAAAAAAGCTCTATACGCAATTAGTATTATGACAACAAAACTCCTGTCCGCAATTGTTATGTTATAATATTGACCTGAATAATTCGTCCGCAACTAGTATGTGTCCTAATGATTGATTAGATTGTGATTTGGTAATTAAATAAGTAGTCGTAGGCTTCACCTTAGTATGAAAGTTAAATTCTACCAAATTTTTTATAGATGACTTCAAAATTTTCTTTACACTGTTTCAACAAAAATGTTAATGGTAAATTATTATTTTTTTTTCTAATATTAAAACATGTATTGATGTTCCTTTTCATAACTATAATACGCGCTTTAAGGTTAATGCTAATGTTATCGTCCCTAAAATGAATACAGTATTTGGGCAACAGAGCCCTAAATATAAATTCATAACATTTTGTATAAAATATAATTTTAATATTTATGATTTTAACAGTTTTAAAATGTATAAATAATGTTTATGTAACCTATTGTATATATTGTATTATATTAAGTTTTCTTATTAATTGATTATCTACTTCTTACTTTAATATTTTATTTTCTCTATTGTAATATTTAAAAGTATAATCTTCTACCTATGTTATCTTTATTATTGTATAAAATAATATGTTAAATGATAAGTTTAAGCCTGAAGGATACAGACCAATAACTCTTCTTAACACCTTATGCAAAATATTGGAAAAAATAATTAATTATAGACTTACTTGGATATTAAAAAAACAAAAATACTTATCAAAGCAACAATGTGGTTTTAGAAAAAATAAAAGTACATTCGACAATCTAACTCAAATTAATCATGAAATAAACCAGACTGCTATAACTAATCAAATAATGGGGCTTGTAAGCCTTGACATCTCCAAGCCATATGACTCTACACGGAGACATAATATCTTAATTGAACTTAACCAAGTCCTTTGCAAAGGTAAGATACTTAATCTAATAACTAACTTCCTAAAAAACCGCCCTTTCAAAGTCAAAGAGAATAATCACCTTTCTAAGGAATTTATTCAAGAAAACGGATTACCATAGGGTTCAGCACTATCTGTAACCCTTTTTCTTATAGCCTTAAATGACAAAACCAAAAACTGTTCATTACCATTAAAATGCAACCTTTTCGCTGATGATTTCAACTATTCATGAGGAAGCAACAATTTAAGCTCAGTTCAAAAACATCTCCAAATAACTACCAACAATTTAGTCGAATGGGCAAGAAAGACAGGATTCAAATTCTCACCAACAAAATCTAACATCATCATATTTACAAAAAATAGAAATGTCGATGAACTCCAAATTACCCTTGATAACACTCCAATTCCCAATAAAAAATCAGTCAAGATACTCAGTCATCTATTCTTCGATTGCCGACATACATGGAAAACTCATATACCTACAGTATCTTAAAACATCTACCAATCAAACACTAATATTTTAAAAATACTTTCACACACATCCTGGGGAGGTGACTCCAGAACACTCATCAAGATTCATAAATCAATCATTCAATCAAAAATATAATACGGATCAAATATATGCAAAACAGAACCACAATCTATCCTAAAACAATTGACAATACCACCGGATGAAGGCGCCTTTCGTAGTCGTCCAATCTACAGTATATATAATACAGCAGGCGAACCCATACTCGAAATCAAAATAAATGACCTATCATTCGGATATTCGCGACTTAGGTACGGGTATCCAATGGCAAAGAAAGAACCCGCTGCATGCGAAGTCTGTGGTGTCCAACTAACAGTGAAACGTATTATATTCGAAAGCTTCAAATATACAAGATCGACAAACCATTGGACTAGACACGACTCTCGACGTTGCACTAGGACCTAACACCGAAGAGAATGCCAAGATATTACAATCTCTGAAATCAACAGGTCTTTACAACTTAATTTAATAGTAATATGTGGACCAGCTGTATATATTAATATAATGTAACTATTTACTTACCTAATCTGCGCTTGAAATTGTTTTAATATCTTTATTTATATAATTTTATAATTTTCTTGTTTATTATATTTTTATTTTCTTAATTATATACGACTCTGTGTCACGAACTCTCTCTTTTCTGCACAAGCTTTGCTTTTGAAAAGAGAACCAAAGATAATTAATTTATGCTTTATAACATGTTTGTAAATTTAATTTATAATTTGAACATTTGGTATCAATAAATATTATTATTATTATTATTTAAATAATTATCAATAAAAATAATTTTTTTTTTTTAATTTACCTTTTTGTCATTCCAGTACAGGCAATTTACTGTAATACATCGTTATTATCTGCAAAGGAGTCTTTTGGTGTCTGGTAAATTGTAGAATTTATAGACATTCTAGAATTATTGTATTTAGTTGGAGATGGAAAATCTGTGACTTAGTAAATGTTATTTAAATCCTCATCAGAAGGAAATAAAAGACTACGAAATCGTTTCCTAGCTTGAAAATTTATATTTAATCGATCTTCAATTTGAACTATTTGACTATTAAGTTTTTTAGATGTTGTATTCTCCTTTTCATTAGGTGTGATATGTTTTCTTAGTATTCTAATTGGTACTGGTACATTTAACTTGTCTATTTGTTCATCTGGTAGGTACAGGACTATCAATTTCATTTAATACTTTAAAAAGGTTATTTGATAAAATAATAAAGATGTTGCTTAATTTTTAAACATCATCCTTAAAATAAGAAACAAATGTTAAAACAAGAAAAATAATATACCATTTTTTTTTTAGAACAATAGTTAGGTTTCACTAGGTAGGTATTCTAATCATTCATGTAATAACGAAATAAATTATAACAAATATACAAATAATTTTATAGTAAAACATTATACCTAATTTATAGCTGTTTTTAATCTTTAGAAGTTAAAACAAATTGAATACAACTAAATAAAAAAAAAATACATATCTGAAATAGGTAATAGGTAAATAATAATTGATCAATTTTTACACTTTTTAGATTATTTTTAATGATTAAGTCAATATAACTAGGTAGGAACTAAAAAAACAAAGTCAAATAACAATATAACTAAGAAATTTCAATTACCTATATTTATAATAGTGCAATAGTGCAATATTTAAATAAATGTAGGAAGGTACCTATATTGTATCTAAATATTACATTAGTATATTCTAATATAGGTATTATAATACGTATTGTAAATATAATTATTAATTGCTGAAACTTTTTATAGTCATAACACTCTTAAAATTGATTATAGAATAATATAGTAGGTAATAGGTATATTCAAAGGACAATGATGATCTTAGACTCTTAGCAGTCTTAGCCCAAAACACAATAAATTGCGCTATACGCCTATAATACGACAGATTTGTGTGAATAGGTATATGGGTGTGCAATTGTGCATAATTGAGTTACGCGTATTATTGTAAAATTTTTAATTGAATAATTTAGGTGCAGCATTAATTGTTATTATTATAGCGTATAATTAAAATAAAAGTACCTATTGTAATATTTAATACTTATA
The DNA here is from genome assembly GCA_009835225.1 of Aphis craccivora. NCBI lineage: Eukaryota > Metazoa > Arthropoda > Insecta > Hemiptera > Aphididae > Aphis > Aphis craccivora. The sequence continues at coordinate 8,915 of VUJU01006218.1, forward strand.
ATTTATATTATACTTATATTTTATTGATCATTGATTAGTTATTATAATAACAATAATTATTATTATTTTGAAATTATCAAATATAAGTCGAAAAAATAGTGTCTCTTATAGTTTTGTTTCGTGTACGGTAATATTGGTAACTGATAGGAATTATTCAGTGTATTTATTTTATTATTTTAAATAATATTATATATTATATCAAAATAATCGATGACTAATAACTCATATCTTATAGTAAACAAGGAACTCTACACGGCCGTGATCGTCTAGTGGTTAGGACCTTGCGTTGTGGCCGCAATAACCCAGGTTCGAATCCTGGTCACGGCACATAATTTTTTGCATTTTGAACAAAACAAATCACATTTAGTATTTTATAAATAATATGACGAATTTAATTATGTTAAATATTTAAACACAAATAAAACAAATAACAATACATTTTTTTTAAAACTTTAACAGGTTAAAGTATAATATTATAATAATAATAGTAATAATAATAATAATAATAACCACATTTTTTTGTCGGATAGTACTATTATAATATTATGTTCATATCACAAAACCATTGATTTTAATGTTGGTTGGTGATTAGAAATTTACCAACTATAATAAGTACCTATGTAAAATAATTAAATAACTTAAAAAATGTATCCACAGATTGCGCTTATAGGTATGTCGTCGGTCAGACTTAATACCACAAATAGTTGTAATAAATGCTTTAAGTAGATATGACTGTATGATTAAGCTTTATTCAGCTAAACTTTGAAGGTATCGTTAGCAGTCGGTCCGAAGCATTTATACTTCGACTCACAATCTCCATTTGTCATTCCGTTCTCGATGGCTTCTTGCAATCGAGTCAACGTTTTTTCATACTTCGAGTCCAACGATATCACACTGAAAATTTCAATATTTTTATAGTTAAAATATTATTTATTTTACTTGTTTCAATTGTATAGGTATTTAAAATCATCTTTGACGTTAGACACTAAGACCACGTGTGTACAGTATAGTCACGAAATGATGTGTGTGTGTTCAGAGAGGAGAGGTCAAAAGAGTATTCGAGTATGATAATATTATTTTAAACGAAGGTAGTTACGACACTCTTTGAGAAATCATTAATTCATGTATACGTCATGTATACATGTTTAATTTTTATCAAACTTATACAATATATACATGCATAGACGCGTTTTAGGGGAACTGGCAGGATAACCCTCTTCTCCAGATTTTCGTACAAAATATAATATTCTGTTTTAATTTTATCCTCTGATCGGGGAGTGAACCTTACTCGTCAAACATTTTCGCTGTTTTCCAGACCATTTCGGCGGTCCTGAAATAACTCTCCGCTCGCTCCGGTTGCTCGCACGCCACGCGGTTCAGACATTCGTATCGGCCCGACTCGTCGGCCACCAGATATCCGAGGAACAGCATCACGTCGGTTTCGGTGACCATGTCCTGGAACGGTCCTCCGATCGCGCTCGAGTTCGAATCCTCATTTCGTGCTTCTTTGATGCCACCGCCGTTTTGCATGTACGACACGCCCCATATCAGACCCCTGAGCACTAACATCAGTACCAAGTTCGACATGTTCAAGCTCAGCGACTATAAACAGAACGTACGATGACCATACTGTGATTATTTATAATAAAATTGTGTCGATATTTAATAGTTATGCTGTGCGTGCATGTTATAGGTATATATCGAGTATATAACATATATGGAGAGTATTATTAAAAAGTATTTATAAATTAGTGCGATCGTTACAGAGTACAGGGCAGATGACATATTCTATTAACAGTTGCTTGTTTGTTTTTGTGATAGGTGCCAATCGCCAAATAAATTAATTTCTTTTTGATAAGATAATAAAGCCAGACCTAAATATTATTTATGTATTACTTACGTTAAATTTTTTTTAGATTCCTAAATACTATATGCCAAGACATATTATTTTTTGTGGGGCTGAAATATTTCTTCGTATTTTATCAATTGAAACACATGAAGGACAAAAATATTACATTAAACTGTGATCATTGATTCAATAATTTTTAAGTTTTTGACTAAAAAATATACTTTGTATTACGTATATTAAC
>VUJU01006219.1:0-11003 GCA_009835225.1 Aphis craccivora
TTTTTTTTTTGTGTCACCACGTTTTGGAGCAGTAAAAGTGCTTCGATTTTTAAACTCAGCCCCGTTTCTGATAGGAAAGTGAATGTAATTGGTACTTTGGGGGTCAAAAGTAAAAAATTTCCCATAGTTTTCAAAAAAATCACGAAAAAACGAGAATTTTTACGCAAAACCAGTTTTCGACCAAATCGGACTTTTTTATATGTTTGTAATTCAAAAACTAATCATTGTAAATTCTTGAAATTTTCACTTAGTGTTTATATTAATTTTAACTATATACAGTCAAATTTTCAAAATACTTAGACTTTTTTTGAGTTATTTATAGACCACTTACATTTTCGATTTTCCTAAGAATTTTTTTTTTAAGTTTCGATAAAAAAGTTTTGGATGGCCAAAAACTTGAAAATTTAATACAAGGTTCATCATGAACAGTTTTTATTGTAGTTAAAAAAAATCAAAAATCGTTAGTCACAATTTTTTTTTTATAAGCGTTTATAGTTCAAATTTTTACGAAATCTGCCGAAAATGCGAAAATTTGCAATTTTGAAATTGAAAAATCATAAAAAAATTTTTGTTAATAACTAAGGATTAAAAATATAACAATAAGTTTTCCTTCAAGTAGCTTTAAAGAAAATTCGAAGCATCTTTATAGGAAAAATTTTAAGTGCGTTTGAATTTTAAATTTTTACGAAATAGCATAACGATAACGATTTATCCTCAAACGATTTTAAATATTTGTTGTTATTCAAAAAGTATAAGTCGTAGATACTTGAAAATTTTACCAGTTATTTAGATTCGCGTTTTCTTTACGTGATTTAAATTTCAAATATTTTGACTTTTTTTGAGCTATTTATAGACAACTGAAATTTTCAATTTTTCTGAAAAAATATTTTTGAAGTGTCGATAAAATTTTTTTGGCCCTATCAAAATACTTGAAAATTTAATACAAAGTTCCTCACAAGTTATTCTTATAGTGATTAAAAAATTATAAGAATACATAAGCATATTTTTTTTTTATTAGCATTTGAAGTTCAAATATTGACAAAAATTCGTCAAAACCATGAATATTTGCAACTTATTTTGTAGGTATAATTTATAAAAAATTTTGTATAAGTAGCTAAGTGTTGAAAATTCAATATGATATTTTCCATAAGTTTAGCTTATAATAATTACAAAAGAACTTAAATTCTGGTATATTCAGGCCTTTAAAACGTTCGGTGACATCGAATTGATGTGCGGTTTTCGGGAGGAGATAGGGAATGCTTAAATATTCATTTCTTGATGATGTTTACATTTTTAGATCTTTCCGTGTGCATATGCGCAATATATCTTGTATTTTTTTAAATGGCAACAGGTGTTTTGAATACCAAATTCGGATAGATACAATTTTTTTGAGAAAATTTGGTCCTTGAATATGTGGTAGGTATTACAATTATTTTTTCACGGAAAACTAAATATGATCATCAAGTACAGTTCACAATCTGTATAACTGTATCACAACTGCAGCTACCTCACTTCTAATTTCTAAATGACTAAAAATACGTATTATTACAATAATTATTTATCATTATATTTTTGAATAGTCATTAATTTCATTGCAAATTATGTCAATATGTTAGTAAAACATTTAAACTAATTTTATTTACAGACTTATTGGTATGCTGCCAACAGCATGCGCTATATTTCCACAATTTAGGTGAGTTAATTGTTTTTAGTTCATTGACTTTAGCCATGAAATATTAAGTATTTTCACTTTCTAGTTCTATTCAATTGTGTACATTAAAGCGATTTGATAAAGAAGCTTACAATCAAGTCAAAGAAAACTCTACTGAACTAACAGATACATTATACTTCAATAAAGGACTTTAGTTTTTGGCTAAAAATTAATCACGAAGATTATAATATGATAAATAAATGTTCATAGAACATAGAAATAATTAGTTTTACAATAACTGGATATATAATTACAAAAAAATATTTTATTACTGAAAAATAAATACATGTCTTACATAATTCTTAAGTTTTAAATAATATACAATATTTAATAAAACATAAGATACATTTGAAATCAATGTCAGCCAAATTTAAACCAAACATATTTGGAATTTTTTAGTTACAATACCTCAGATGAGGTAATTTAAATATAAGAATTATTTACACATATGTAAAAATTTAATTTGTAATAAGAAAGATGCCGACAATACAAATAAACAAAATTATCAATTATAAACTTCTAAATAAATAATTATTTAATCATACTTTAAAGTATTGGGAAAAAAACTATAAATGGATATCAAACTCAATTACTTATTTTAATAAATATAATAATTATTGGTGTTTAATTTTTATTTTTGAACTTAATGTTTAAATGGTAAGGAGAAAATTATAACATAAATAAAGTAATTAACTGTAATAAAAAGTAAAATAATTAAGCATTTGTATAAGAGACACAATAGTATCATATGCTGTTCTATATAAAGGTAATATTTCTCATACTAACCATTTAATAATAGTAATTTATATATTAAACAGTTTGTACCTTATCAACAAAAAAAGTTAAATAATTATAAATTAACAACAAGGTAAAACAATTAAACATGTAACAAAAATGTTTTGTAAAACATAAAAACTAGAGTTCTGGTACTATATAAATACTATAGAGTATGATAAATAATACAAATATAATAATCATAAACAGGCAAACATTGAATCATTTGAATAAACCAATGGCACTGTTAAGTTAACATTAATAATCATTTGTTCAGAATTGGTAGGGTCAATAAATAAACATCTACCATCAGCATGAAGTACATCTAATGGAACACTGTAAGGCTGTACTGGACCACTCCATGAATGCTGATCAGTATCGTTACATAGAGAACTAGCGGTCAGTATAGCTGTAGTTTGCGAAGCACTTGTATTGTCACCATATGATGAAACATGCTGAAAACAAATAAAATTATTATGACAATTGTTACCTATTCTGTCATATAGGATTAACTTTGAGTATTGAACAATTTTTGTCTAGTTCAGTTAGACCACATATTACAGTGATTAAATTGTTTATGTCATCAGCTATGTTTCTGACAATCAAGCCATGGAAAAAATTGTTTTACCATGTTAAGCAAAATTCAAGTTGGGCAGTTTTTTTTTATGTAAGAGTGACAACAATAAAAGTGTGGAACCTGCATGAATGCATTAGCCATACTCATTGCTTCCTAAGCTTACTCTTAAATGATACAGAATACACAGAGAATTATGCATTGTAAAATAGTACCTGAATGGTGGCAACAAATGTGTGACTGTAGCCATCAAATGCAACTGTGATTATATAAATTGTATTTTGTACAAATTGCAAATGGGTAAAAAAACAAAAATTTTGAATATCTTGACACCTGAACACATGAGCAATTGAATTTCCGTAGTATATCATTTCTTGGTGACACTAAAAATAAAACAATTGATATATTTTTTTTATTTTTAAAGTAATGTTTATGTAAAATCATGTAATTAAATTAATAAAAAATAAAAATTTCTTACTGTAAATAAATGAACATATAAAGTTGCAGAATGTGAATACCATAAGCAACCAGCAATTGGACAAGGAAGCATGTTTGCGAATTCGGCTAAAGTATAGTTTGATGCCGTTGTATTTAATTGTCCGTTATGCCCTGACTGTTGGTTTGAAATAGGCTCATTATGATTCTGTAACTAAATAATAATTTGCTTTAGTAAGTATAAAAAAATGTTAAATATATTTGCGAGTTACATGTTCTGGAATAGACCAAGGACTTGTTAATAATCTTGACTCATAGTACTGTAAAGTTCTGATTACTTCACAACTGGAATCTGGTAGCTGCATAAACTGGACATCATTTGTTTCTATGTAATTTTGTATAACATCATTTTGTACTAATTCTGTATCTTGTGGCCCTAACAAAGAAACCTAAAAATAAACTAAATTAAAATGTCTTGATCTAATGGGGATATTAGCATTCGTGAAAATAATTTACATCATCTAGTGAATTAAATGTTTCACAATTGACAAATGGTGTTGACAATTCTCCATTTTCCATACGAACTGACATAGCCCAACGTTGATCAAACTCTTGCTGCTCTTGTTCTATGTTCTCTGCAGACTCATTACTCAAAGTATCAGAGTCATCAATGCATAGCAATGTTTCTGTATCAGTTTGATCATGTCTATAAAAGATAAATTATATAAAATTGTGAATAATTATGCAAAATATTCATATAATTTTACGTGCTATAGTTAGAATTATCTAGCTCAAAACTCGCATTAATATCGACATCAGCTAATTGTGGGATGTCAGGAAAAGCTTGAAGGTTAGGTAGGTAACTATTTCCAGATACAGTAGATTTAATTTCTTTTGTAGGTATGTTCAATTTTTTATTGCTGTTTTTCCACTTACTCTAAAAAGTAAAAACAATATTATGAATAAAAATATTAATAAATTCTTTAACAAACACAAATTACTCGGCACAAATTTTCAGCTAACGATGAAGTTCTATGTGAAACTTCTAGATTTAAGGGTTTTGATTTATCCAACTAAAACATATTTTATTTTAGTTTATTAATAAGATAATAATTTATTAATGATATACATTTACAGTTGATTTATGAAATAAATTTGTTAATTGTATTTTATAGCTAAATCTTCTATTTTATGTTATGAGACAATACACCGAGCAGAAACCTAAACATGTGCATATCTATTATAAAACACACCTAAATAGAGTGTTCTCATCAGACACCTTCAATGGGCCAACAGCTATGAGGTCATCTTTGTTGTGGACATTATAAGTAGCATAATAACAGTAATAATTACAGGATTAATTATATTTAATAAAACAATGACTGATGTAAATTCCGTTCAAATGTTGATAATTAGCAAAATCAAATAAATATACACAGACAGTGATATTACAGAATTAAGTACTTATAGAAATGTTAAAATAATCCAAGAAGATGAAATATTGGTGAAAATTAAATGCAGTAGAAACTGTTTATAATGACACAGGTTGTAATAACACATTGGGTGTAATGACCTTAGATTGAAAGCCCTGGTAAAACTCCTATATATGAAGTTCTACAGACTCCTATTATTATTGGTTATGATGACAAACGGTTATTATGACCTATTTTCCTTGGTCCCTTGAATGTCATTATAAACGGTTTCTACTGTACTAGAATTAATTTTAGAATTAATATTATTTTAGGCACGGGAATACTACTTATACCATTGTTTCTGATGTGACTAAAGAGATCTTAATATGTCTATGTCTTAGAGTTTAACAATAGAAATCAGTTATAAGTCATAGGTAGTAAATAAATACGTTGCTAGTTATTATAACAACTGTATCTAGTATTATATATTATTTGTTAGTATTAAAACAATTAGGAAATTCAAATAATACTAAAAAAAGAATGGTACCTGATAATAGTTACAATATGGATTGTTATTGTTTGAAACAGTAAGACAATTATTTGTTGTAGATCTATTAAACCTAGTTCTATCTGTTGAAAGCAACATATTTCTTAGAATTGCACTTGTAGTCTTTGCAATTGGAGGTTGATAGACAATGTTTTCCATACAGTTGGAAGAGGACACCTAAATTTAAAAAAAAAATTAACTATAGAAAGCTTTTTTCATAAACCTTTAAATACATTTACTAATAAATTAAGAAAAAAATGGTTTAAAGGAATCAAAAGATAACAGAGAAAAAATTGGTATATTAAACATAAAATAAAAATAATTAAATATAGATAGGTGACACAGCTGCAATTATAAATCCTTCCAAAGTTCCAATTGTTATTTGTAGGTGAAAATGAAGAAAAGTGAAGAGAGGAACAAAAATACTCATCAATATTTCAAGAGGTGTCAGTAACCCACCCTATGTTTGCTACTGTTACAAATAATTATATTTAAGAATTTAACATAATACATACATGAACTTCGGAATTAGCTCGAGAATTAGTCTTTGGTGGTCTAACAGTTGAACGATTTTGAGCTTTTTCAACTGAAATACTAGTAGCTACTTGATTACGCATTTTTATACTCTCTAATGATGTTTCTTCAGAGGACAGCTCTTCATATTTAATTTTTGATTTTCGAGGTCTTCCAACTGATCGCTTTTTTACCAACTTCTTGGTATTGTTTCTTTTCATAGTCTGTCTTTTCGTTTTCATTATGTGTGCCAAACGTTTAGACTCGTACTCAAATCCCATTCGGTGTAAACTCAATAATTCAACATACTCGTCTTTCTGTAAAATATTGACGTAGGTATGTTAATTAAAACACTTGGACAGTAGATAAACAATAGGAAAAATCAAAATGATGTGGGAACGTAACTGTATTTCAAAGACGAACCGTCCAAAAAACCGTTTGGTATAAGACACAACATGGGACAATGATAATAATATTCAAAATTTTATATCGAAATCGTACAGCTGACGATGAGGTGAACGGCACTGTAGACAAGCACGCTGGTTGGTGGTCGACCGGAAAAATACGTCGTTCGTGGACCACGGGACGATAATTTTTGAGTAATTGACGGAACAGCAGAAAACACACGCACACACACAAACACACAGATCGCCGAGCCGCCGAGGTGCGAACGCCGATTAAGCACCGGACGACCGAATGCCGAAGTCCGATTGTCGGCCGTCGTCGCCGGCGGCAAAGTCCCTTTATCGCGGCAGCCATTGGCCCGGTTTACCAATAATTATTAATTATCGAGCGCGAAGTCCGAACGCGAAACCGGTTTTCGACGACACGACCGCGTTCTAAAAATACACGGAACGGCGACGGGAAAACCGGGAAAAACATCGCGCGGCCGTAGTATCGCGAACGACCCACATAACAACACGGACAGCGTACAGCAGCAGCCGTATATCTATGTATACGCTTGACATGGATATAAAGTATATACTTTAGTAGTATATATTATATATATTAATATCGTTAATCATTGATATTACGACATTATGTGGTGTATGTAATATATTATATAAACATAATATAGACCTACGATTTAAGTATTTTACGCGATAGCGAGTAAAACACCGACGACGTTTTGCTCAATCGTCGCGTCTTGTTTTTCGACGATAACAATTATTATTATTATTATTATTATTATTAGTTATTACTATTGTTGTCATTACAAAAATATGTGTAACTACAACACAATAAAACCACCTGCAACTGACCTTTAGATTGCCGGGAAGGCCGAGGCTCAGAGCACGCTTCACCAGTGTCCGGTACGATGTTAACTCCATTATCGCATCCGTCATTATCGCGAGTCGTACGGTGACGTTAATTGTCTCGGTGTAATAATTACTCTGTTACGTCCTGTCCGCGGCTCGTACGAGTGGTTACTGTCGCACGTGGTGACGGTTGGAAAAAAAAAAATTTCAAACAAAAACACTTTTCGCGGACCGTTGTTTGAGTGTCAGAGTGTGTAACGTAACGCGTGCGACACACGGCGGTACTACGGCAAGAGTGCGTCTTGTCGAATGGCCCGTCGCCTGTCTACACTCGACACTTTCGTTCGGATTCTTTAGGTTATGATGACCGTTTTTTTTTTTTTATACAAATACATTTTAAAAATAGCCATACTGAGCAATCGAAATGAAAACAATCAGTTTGTTGATACCTACGTGAATTTTGATTTGTACAATCATTATCTTCTATTTGAATTCGACTCCTTAATATTTTGAATGATAAACACTAAAACTAAACAGTAATCTAGCGCCAATTTATTATCCCTTACACTAATATAATTGTGTTTTCTGTAACATTTTTTTTTTCAAATTCTATTTTATCAGTTCTTTTGAAAACATTTATATTCGTTATTAATTATTTTAATAAATTCATCGATTTTTCACAAGAAAATTAATTAAAAATATTTATCATTAAATATTATTCTTCTTCATTATATATAATAATATTCAGTTCACAATTCAAACATTCTATACGAGAGTGTTTCGTTTATTTATTTATTGGTGTATCGGTGTATGATTACATTATATTATATGATTATATTGTATTGTAATTTCAAGATGTATAAATTATAAAAAAAACAACTATTATTAACAATTATTTATGTTGTATTGTGTAATACTGTAATGTTATCAATATTTTTTTAGCGATAAGTGCATTAAATTTATAACCACTAGCATCTCCTGGACCTGATTCAGAAAATTATTAATTCATTACGACTTACGACTTTACGAGCAATGCGATATTATAGAATATGGAATGTGAGTTATACTCGGTTTAAATGAACATCAGGAAGTACATAAACTAATCTTCCGCTTATTGGTCTAAAGCTGCGAAAAATACGGAGTGCTCCAATCCCCTTAGAGTCTAGTAAATGATTAAAAATTAAATATTGATCTTAATCGCTTAAATCAGAAACAAAAATATACAGTGTAGCTCATACACATTTTAGAGTTATTGAGTTGTACCCTCATTAATTACCTATAAATTTAAACTAAGGTAGTATAATTGCTGAAAGGTCAAGTTCCTGTTCCGATACTTATTTAAAGATAATATTAAAAATAAAAAATAATAACATTTTAGTATTATTTTGCTAAAATATTTACGATGTAGTTAAAATCGTTTATGTCTTTATGATAGTGAGAACTGTATGTCTGTATTTATATACTATAACGTCTATAACATAGGACTATTATAAGCATAAACATATAATTTATTCATTTTTATACAACCAGTGGCGGTTCTACTACACGGGTGACGGATAGCAAGTGCCCGTACCGAATTTTTTAGAGTTTGCCTGACGCCTGTCAAAAAGTTCAATGTTGTGTCTTTTTAAGTTAAGTATTTATCAATTGAAAGAATGAAAATATTTCACTAACTTCTTTTTAACATTTATTTTATTTTTTAAATTTACCAACTATAGGTACTTAGGTACCAATAATACACATACTGACATTTTAAAAAATTCTTAAATCATAATAAAAAATATAATTTAATGATAATATAAATATATTATAAAATATTATAAAGTTATCTATATAAGTATATAATATAAGATTTCATATACATCAGATGTTGTTTAAAGAATAGATCAAATCTATATTTGTTAGTATTACTATTTGTAGGTATTTTACAGTAGCGGCTAGTGCATAGCTGGTGCGCAGGTGCAGCACCACATGCCATTTATCAAAATAATATTTTGTATTTTTTTTAAATATATCGGTGTGCTATTAAAAAAAAATTATTTAACAATATTTTTCGGTAAAGAATTATTAATATGTCGTGAACTAAAGTAAAAACAGTTATGCAAAATGCACACATCAATCGGTGCGTAACACTATGACACCACCGCACGCCCATATAAAATACGTATGGTTGACAGGTGGGAGGATCGCTAAAGACAGTGCAACTCGGTGCGCAGTTACTAGGTACTGCGAATCGATTTAAAAAAAAATGTGATCTTCGATAAATTTAGAGGTTTTTCCATTTGTAATCTGATTTCTATATCAAATGGTCGATATTATTTTATAATAGATGTATATATATATATTATCCGTCATAGTTTTTTAACTAAAAATTTAAATTTAAATTATAATTAAGTTATGATAAATGACTTACATTTACATATCATTATTAACAGGGTTTTTTTTTAGTGTGCAGTGAGACACATTTTGTGCAGTGAGAAAAGTAATTGTGTAGTGAAAATTGTTACTTTGTGCAGTACAAAAAAATAATTTCAGGGTGAAATATTTTATTGTATAATATATATTATAAAACAATACCTAATTGAGTAAACTTTAAAACAACCGAAAATATTTCAATGAAAATTAAAAATTGTCTGCGTAGACAAATTCCCTACAATAACACAAGAGTAGGAATAAGTTTGTGCAGTCAGAAAAAATCATTAAAAAAAAACCCTGATTATTAATAAGATATATTATTTTAAACCAGTAATAACATGTTACATCATAGTAAATGCTTGTTAGTTACTTACTTCTTAGTACTTACAGACTAGTGACTACAGTATAACCTTTATGCATTTGTGTGAATTTCAAATTTAAATTACGACAAAGACTTTTAATTTATGTCCAAATTACAGATACCTACAATAGATACTATCATATTCGTTTCTATTTAAACTTAACTTACCACAAAACTGTAGATCTCCAGCCCAGGCGCCATTTGAGGAACAAGTTATCGATTCGGACCTGTAGAATTATAGGAAATTATAACTTCGACTTACAATAACTCTACATTTATGTATTTGACATTGTGACCTGCTAAATCTTAGGTTCTAGTCTCAATTTTTGGTTTATTGCACATTATATTATTATCACCTGCTAGTCATCAAATGTTAAATATTTTTGAAAAATTAAATTTTTTAAACAAAAATAAAAGATAAGTCATCATGTTTTTTAACTAGTATGATACACATGTCTTAATTAAAAATTAAAATTGCTGCTTATTTTCTTGCTCATCAGTTGACTGCTATAATTATAATATATTTATAAATATCCATAAAAATATTTTATGCTTCTGAATATAAAATTTAAATAGTTGTTAAAAATATATAATATAGGTATGTTATTATAATGTGTTGTCCTATATTTTAAACACAATCTTTTTAATTGAGAAAAATCAACTTGCGATTCGACATACAATATGCATTATTCTGTGTTAATAAAAGAAAATATGTGTCAATAATATTTACCCGAAGAGTCTGTTATCATTGTCACAAACGAACCAGGGCTAAAAATTAGGGTATTTTGCTACCTACTGCACACCTAATTCCATATTCCAAAATATTTTTAAATAATAAACATAGACTTAGTAGTACACATGCCACATATAACTTTGTAGCATAATTGTTTTTGGTATTTATTAATAATTAGTTAAAATAAATACAACCTAAAACAATCTTCTATAAAAATCCTTGATACCTATAATATAACTAAAAACAAAATAACTTCGGTTAAAATACAA
>VUJU01006220.1:0-10996 GCA_009835225.1 Aphis craccivora
GATAATTTTCCTAAGTGTAATGCTAGAAAATCAGATGTTCAGGATTGGCTGACCAAAAAAAATATTACATTTTCTCCATTAGAGACGCTAGCGGAACTTAAACAAAGTGTCAAATTACTAATTCCGATCGAAAAAAAATATGAGTAGTAGTTAAATAGTTACGTCGTGTCGTCATCGACTCGTGTGGTGGATGTTAGTTATCTACGCACACGATAGTCGTTTACGTAGTTGCTTTATAAGTGTTAAGTTCATATTCTTTCTTTCTTTGCGTTATAATAAACAAGCTATTCAAAACTGATAAATTTGTTTTTTGTAGTTATTGATTAGGAGAATTTAACACTCCCCAGCCGGCTAAAAGAGTGGTCAGTGAGAAACTGGGTTTTAAATTCAGATTCAGGTACTGGTATAAATGGTAGTCCTGATTATGATAAAAAAACAAAAAAAGTTAGTAGAAAAATTATTAAAAATAAAAAAATGACAATTTTTTTGATGATTTACCTGCACTTCCATCACATTACTGCCGATCAAGTTCAAATAAAATTTATTTAGAATCATTTTTTGACACAAAAATATCCTTATTTAATGCCTGTGTAGCTACATTAAAGAGTACTGATATTGTAGTTAATAAAACTGATTTTTTTAAAGAATTCCATAGGAGAAATCTTGCTTTTTACTCTCCCAAAAAGGATCTGTGTGATTTATGTGAAGGCTACAAATATGGACACATAAGTCAAGAAATTTATAATCATCATCAACAGAGAAAAAAAGATGCCAGAAATGCAAAGAACTTAAACAAACAAGTTGCAATGAATAATCCTACAGAATATGTATCTCTAACGATGGACGTACAAGCGGTTAAATTAGCTCCTTTCATTAGAGCATCATCAATGTACTACAAAACAAAACTTTGTGTCCATAACTTTACAGTTTACAACCAAACTACAGCTGATGTATGGTATTATTTATGGGATGAGACAAGTGGAGGATTAGAGGCTTCTATTTTTGCTACCTTGGTGATAGACTATTTGGATAATATCATTGAAAAGACACCTAGTATTACCAATATATTAATTTATAGTGATGGTTGTGGATATCAAAACCGTAATACAACTGTATCCAATGCAATATTAAAATTTGCAATTGAACAAAAAGTGACTATTACCCAAAACTTTTTAGAAAAGGGCCATACACAAATGGAAGTGGGCAGTGTCCATCATACAATTGAAATGAAACTAAAAAAAAGGCAAATTCATTTGCCGACTGATTATATAAATGTGTGTAAAGATGCTCGAAGAAAAATCCATACAGAGTAAAATATTTGAATTTTAGTTGTTTCAATGATTATTCATCATTAAAATATTATACTTCTATAAGGCCTGGTTTTAAAAAAGGGGACCCCACAGTTACTGACATAAGATGTCTAAAGTACAACCCAGACTCTACTATACAATATAAATTAAATTATGATGACCAATGGGCAAATTTACCAAATAAGAACAGGAAAGAAATAATCTATACTATAAAAAATATGTACAGTGAACCAATTAAAATTAAAGAGGAAAAATTTATGCACCTTCAACAGTTAAAATTAGTTTTGCCTAAGCACACTTGGCCATTCTATGACACTTTACAATACATCAAAATTAAAAAAAGTGAAATTTGTAATAATATTATATTGTATAATATTATTTAATGTTAATTATTTTTAAGTTTTTAATGTTGCAATAATTAACTCAACATTGTTTTTATTATTATTATTATTTTATATATATTTAATTACAAGTAGATAACTATTACATTTTTTAAGAAAGTTTTTAGTTCAATAAAAGATTATTTTTTTTTATGTTAATTATTTTTCTCAATTTTAATAAAAAAATGTTAATGTTTTTTAATTCTATCAGTAGTTTTTTTTTATAATTTTACGACGTTTTGCACTTTTTACAATATTATATTGTAATGTTGAATGATATTTCTATGATTTTGTATAAATAAAAGAATTTTTGACATTTCACAAATACTCGTAAGTCAAATTTATTAAAAATCAAAAACTTGTAAGTCAAATTTTTTACACAATTTTATCAAAATGTTGATTTTTTTATCTTTCAACAATGTGAAATGATTATAAAAGGAGACTTAAGTTATAACTTTTCATAATTTACAAATATTAATACGTGTCACAGTTTTTGCTATTCCTCAACAATTTGATAAAAGTGACTTACGAGGTTTTGCCGTGTAGCCGACGATATCACAAATATAGTGATTTCAATTATTATTAATATTTTGTATTCAATAATAAATTGTGAGTAGCTTATAAGATTACTAGTTTTACATTTACTTAATTACTAAAGAGTCAATCTAATTAGGTACAATAGGTTATTAATATGGACTTCAGCGATTTGACAGTGATAACATATTGGACACCTATGTTTGTGGCAATATAAGTAGTGATCCCGATGAGGATAATGAGATTAATAATAATTATTGTAATATCCCAATACCAGATCAGGTAATATTATTATAACTAAAATATTATAAAAATGTATTTTGTTATTCTTAAGTAATAATAATAATATGCTTATAATTTATATTATTATTATATTGATTTTTTAACTATAGGGTTTATTTTACATTGAGGATAGTGGTTCAGATATTTATGATAGCGACAAAGACCCAGAATACACCCCTCAATTAGACAATTTAAGTGTAGTCAATAATAATACTTTTGTGAATGTTGACTATGGGGTTGGTGATAATGATAATAATATAAATGATGTAAATATTCAAAATCTTATTAGTATTTAATAATAATAATATATTATATTAAATTATTAGTAATAATGGTCAAAATAAGTAAGCAAATAATTGTTATAATAATTTTATTATTATGTAGTTTTGAATTCATAATACTTTTGTTATTTGTTAATATTTATTTAAATTATTTGTTAACATAATATTATACTAATAAATAATATAATATATTATTATATTTTAATATTATCACATTTTAACAAAGGTACTTTTTTTAATATGTTATACATTTTGTATTTTATTTTGTTATGGTAGAACCCTAGTAATGTTGTGGATGTTCCAAATAAAAAAATAAAACGTGTTATGACTCCCAGTGTAAAACTTCAGAGGAAGCGTCTAAGAAATGTTCTTAGCTAGAAGGATGTTAAATCAAAAAAAGAACTAAATTTAGGGTTGGAGCATAATAATAGATCAGGTAAAAATAAAAGTGCAAAAACCATGGGTCTAACCTTGTAAATGCAAGATAAAATGCTTTGATAAAATTAGTGAAAATATGAGGAAAACAGTGTTCGATGAATACTGGGGTTTGGAAGACCATGTCCGACAATGGGATTTTATAGCCAGATGTATAAGGATAAAAGAAAAAAAGTAGCAACCACGTCATCAAATTCACGTAGAGCACTATCCAGAAAATATTATATACCCATTAACTTTATCGAAATAAAAGTGTGTAAAGTGATGTTCTTAAACACAATTTCAGTATCTGAAAAAATTATTAGTACTGTTTCTAAAAAACTGAATAGGTCTCCTGTAATTGAACATGACATGAGAGGCAAATATACAAATCGACCTCATGTGATTAGTACAACAGCAATTGATTGCATTAAGGAACGTATTGCAATGTTCCCAACAGTTGAATCACATTATTGAAGAGCAACATCTCAAAAGAATTATTTGGAAGCAGACTTAAGTATTGCAAAAATGCATAGACTTTATTTGGATTGGGTTTAAGACAAAACTCTTAGAGTCAAGGCTCAAAATGTTACAGTCAGGCAATACACAGACATATTTAATACTTTTAACTTAAGTTTTTTTAGACCAAAAAAAGACTTATTTGACAAATGTGAAGAATTTAAACTTGCTAGTGAGGAAGAAAAATTTAAACTTCAACCAAGCCACGATGAACATTTGACAAACAAAAACATAGCCAGAGAAAATAAAACTGTAGATAAAAAGCGAGCAGCTAATGAACCAGAATTGTGTGTTTGACTTAGAAAAAGTGTTGACCACTCCACAAGGTGAGGCCAGTAACTTTTATTACAAAAGAAAGTTTGCCGTTTACAATTTTACGGTATATGATATTGTTAACAAAGTTGGTTACTGTTATATGTAGGACGAAAGTGAAGCAAAAAGAGGTTCCAATGAAATTGGGACTTGCTTGTTAAAAATTTTAAAAATGATGAAGGAGAAGGGTTTCAAAGAGTTTTGTCTTTACTCAGACAACTGTGGGGGCCAGAATCGCAATCGTTTTATTTTACACTTAAAATAAAAATTAGTTATAATTTTTAGAAAGAGGCCATACTCAAAATGAAGGTGACAGTATGCATTCATGTATTGAACGTTCAAAAAAAGGGAAATCGATTTATGTTCCTGCCCAATGGATTACTCTAGTAAGGTGTGCTAAAGTTACAGGCAAACCTTATATAGTATTTGAGATGGACAATAATGAGTTTTTGGATTTTAAACCTCTTGTCAAAGAAAATAGATTTAATTTTAAAACAACCTGTGATGGTGACCTAATAAGGTGGAACAACATAAAAAAAAATCAAAGTGTCATTTGAGACTCCATTTGAACTAAACATTAAATATGATTTCAATTCTCCAGACTTTATAAAGATAAATTTCATAAAACAAAAACAAAGGGGGAGATTTCAAAATCATAGTATACCTGAAAAAACATATGCAGGCAAATTGCCAAATAGAAAAAGCCAAACACTAAGATTTATTATCACTATGTTCTATGGTACTTATACCATCCACATACCATGATTTTTATAAGTCTCTCACATCAAAAGAAATATAATATTCTGTATACAAAAAAGACTAGTTAATATTAAACAATTAATAATATTTTATACTTTTGTTTATATTATTATACTTTGAGAAAAAGGTTTTTTTAAATTTTTTTGTTTTAATTTTGTTATAACTTTATATTTTTATAATGTTTTGTTGTTATTATAAATATTATAATGCTGCTATTACTTTTATTTTATTTTATAAACAATTAAGACTACCTACTACTAGACTTAACTGTTTAATAATATTTAATATTTATATTTCAGTTTATTGTAAAATATTTAAAAAAAAGTTTTTTTAAGTTTTTTCTATTTATATTTACTATCACGTTTTATTATTACACATTGTTTTGTTTTTTCTAAATTTGTTGATATTATTTTGTATAATACAATATTGTCAACACTAATACAATAAAAAATGATATTGTTGTATATTGATTATAAAATAGGTACAGTGTTAATACAGTATTTATAGTCAATGGTAGTATACAGTAATATACTAATAATATAACAGGTCATAAGTCTTTGGGGAGAGGGGTCTGGGCCGATATAGTCCCCCTGAATTCAATATTAAAATAATGTAAGAAAGAGTAAAAGTTATATATATTACTTTATAGATACGACTATAAAGTCATATAAATTTCCAACAAAAATGTCGTAAGTATAGATACGACTAGGTACAACTTCATTCTAAAGGTCGTATCTAGTTAAAAAAACAGGATCATGTGATATTTTTAAAAAAAATAATAACATAATATTTAGAGTCAGCTAATTGGTGATAGAAAATTATGCATACCAAAATTTTAGAAATTAAAACAGAATTAGAATTTATATATCCATCATAGTTTTGCTCCTCCTGAAAAGTTGAGAAAATAGAGTTATGACTTTTTTCGCTGCGGCATGCGATATGTAGTATGTACATATTATGAAACAAATATCAAGATAAAAATTTTGTATTATTATAAAAATGTAATATAACACTGCTGTATTCACTGCTTAAAAATGAATAATGTAAATACCAAATACTCAACTTTAATAATATTATTATTTATAATTATAAAAAGTACCAACCTATGTATAATAATATTTTAATCCAATTATTATTACTTATTTTAGAGTAATGATGAATCAGTTGGTTCAAGAAGTGTTCTTGACTGTTATGAGTATGGGCAAATTAGTAGCCTTGATAGTCTTAGTGACTTCTATGACAGCGATAAGGATCCGAAATATACTCATGATAATAGATCAGTAAATTTTTCAAATGATATTTTATTAGATCCTAATCATGTAAGTTATGATTTAAGTATAAGATACTGAATTTTGTAATTATAATATAAAGCTAAAAATTTTAAAATAATAATATTATTATTATTAATTTGTATTAGGTTATTACTATTATAAATTTTTTGATGTAAAAATATTTCTTAATGTGATATAGTAATTATTAATACTCATTTAATTTTAATTTAAAGATGATTCAACTAATGAGTTAGATGAGTTAGTAGAAAATATAATTGAAATTAATTCAGATGTTGATTTAGATAATTACGAGTATAATGTATTAGTTCCCAATCATGAAGTAAGTTTCAATTTAAGTATGAAATAATGAACTTAGTTATTATAATTTAAAATAAAAATTAAAGACAAGTAGGTAATCAATTTGTAATAAGGTACTCAATATTGAAATCCCTAGTAATTAGAATTGTAGTCGAATTTTTGGCTCAAAATTTTATTATAAAATAATAATTATTGTGTAATATTATAGTTTAATCAATCAATAATTACAATTTTTAATTTGTTATTAAATTAAAATATAAATTATTATTCAATAAATTAAAAATGTATTATTATAAAAAGTCATGAAGAAATATTAAAGGTAATATCATAATAATATTATGGGTTTTAATTATTTTTTACAAACAAATTGTTAACATTTATTATTTTGATAATATTTTTAACTTTTACAGATTTATTAGTTTGTTCGAGACTTTGTTTTAATTTCAGTAATATGCATTAAAATAAATAATTATTCATAGTTATCTTAATTTTATATTATAATATTAGGAACTTGATGGCTCAAGTAAGAATAATAAAAAAAAAGAAACATTCAAAAGATAATAATTTTACTCCTAAAGAAAAACATATTCGTGTACATCAACGAAATACACCTGAATGGATAGACAACAAATCTAAAACAACGTTAAACTTGGGTTTGAGAGCACACAAACAGTATAAAAAAAAAGATAAAAGCAAAATAAATGGGTGCACAATGTAAATGCAAAAAGAAATGCTTCCAAAAAGTTGGCGAGGAAATACGTAAGGAATTTTATAATTTGATGAATACTGGGTTTAGAGGACCATTCAAGACAATGGGACTTCTTTACTAGATATGTCAAAATATTTGATAAAAAAAATTTCAACAAACTCAACTTCAAACTTCATCTTCAGGCAGACAGATTTTCAAAAAATATTTTTTACCCCTTAAAAATAACAAAATTCAATGTGTGTGCAACGTTATATTTAAAACACTTTTGCTATATCAGAAAAAGTAGTTTCTAATGTGGGAAAAAAACTAGAATTATCTCCAGCAATAACAACTGACAAAAGTGATACACATACAAATCGACCACATAAAATACGTAGTGAAGTATTAGATTGTATCAAAAAACACATTGACATGTTCCCAGTAGTTGATTCACACTACACAAGACAACATACAACAAAACAATACTTGAAGTCAAGCCTATCAATAGCAAATATGAATCATTTTTATTTAGAATGAGCCTTAAGTGAGACAAGTAATGTCATGCCTCAAAATGTCACTCTGAGGCAAAATTTGGATTTTTTTAATCAATTGTATAACCTTCGTTTTTTTAAAAATAAAAGAGATTTGTGTGACCAACATCAAAAATTTGATATAGCTAGCCCAGAAGAGAAAGAGTTACAGAAGGCTATGTATGATCATTTAGTAAATAAAAACATTACTAGAGATCAAAAAAATATGATAAACAACAACCATTTAATAACCCTGAGTTGTGTATTGCAGTTTTTGATCTGCAAAAAGTTCTTACTACACCCCAAAGTGAAGCTAGTTCTTTTTATTATAAGCGTACATTTGCAGTTTATGATTTCACAATATATGATATAGGTAAAAAATTAGGTTATTACTATATGTGGAATGAGTCAGAGGCAAAAGAGGGTCAAATAAGATAGGGACATGCTTAATAAAGTTCATGAAGTAAATGACTGAAAAGGGAGTAAAAGAATTTTGCTTCTATTCAGATAATTGTGGTGGTCAAAACAGAAATCATTTTATTTTTGCAATATGAGAGTATGCAGCCTTCACCCTAAAAATTAAAATCACACATAGATTTTTAGAAAAGGGGCACACCAAAAATGAGGGCGATAGCATGCATGCATGCATTAAAAATGCTCAAAAAGGTAAAACTATTTATGTCCCGCTCAAAATTAATCAGTTGTGCGAAAGTTACTGGAAAACCGTACACAGTGATTAAGGTATCAAATGAAGACTTTTTGGATTTCAAACCCCCTAGTCGATGACAAACTTTGTAATTGGAAAACAGGTCGAGCCGGTAGCAACATCAAATGGAATACTATAAGAGAAATAGCTGTGACTTTTGAAAAGCCTTTTGAACTATACATAAAATATGATTTAAGTGCCTCAAACTTTGTCAAATCAATATAACACTTAAAAAAAACATAGGGGAAGACATCAACCTCACTGTAAACCAATAAAAGCATACAATGGAAAATTACATATTAAAAAAACCAAAAATTGTGGATTTGTTATCACTATGCCCAACGGGACTTGTTCCATCAACATACTACGACTTCTACAAGTCTCTTGAATCAACATAACATATTATATTATATTATATTATATATTAAAAAAAAAAAAAAACAAGTATATTTTAATTTATATTTAATATATTTTTGTTAAGTTAACCCCACCCCCCACCCCCATTTGTAGGCCCTGACGACATTTTTGGACTTTTATGTTAAAAAATAGAATTAGAATCTAAATTTGAATGTTTATTTTCTTTATACTGAAAAGTTAGAAAAATCGAGCTACGACCTTTTTCGTTGGGGCAGTGGGATACTGGATATATATACAAATTTTTCATTAAACTTTCTTACTACATAATTATTTTGAGATATCATCCAAGTATAATTTATTTTAAAAATATATACCTATTTTAATGGTTTAATAGATGATAATAGATTAGACTATACCGTATATAATTATCTGTTAGTTATTACAATTAATGATTTACCGTATGATACAGCAATTTCATCTTCAGGAACAGTTGATTAAAATTGTAGTCTTCCTCTGTCTCATAGGTAGGTACATGATCCAGATCTGACATCATAAGTGGTATGCTGCAAAAAATGTAAAAAAAATCATGTTGAAATATTAAATTGTAATTTAGATATTACCCTTTAAAATGTTGTCATATTGTAGATAAAATAAAATTATAGATACACATTTATAAAAAAAAAAAACATAATTAAAAACAACAATTAAGAAAAGTAACAATAATTAATAAGGTATGTTAAGACTAAGCAAAGTTCCTTAAGATTAAATATTTATCACTAAGCCTAAAACAGTGAGATTGCATAATAATACAGAATCACAGATATTTTTATACATCTGAGCACCAATCATATAATATTATCATACTTATATATTTTATTATTTTTCACTGCATTATAATTTTTTAGCAATTTTTCAACATGTCTGAATATCTGAATACAAAAAAAAAGAACTGAAATAATTTTGACCAAAATGGTTTAAACCACATCCTTGGCTCAAATACTGTGAATTGGTTAATGCTTGTTATTGCTTTTATTATAGATTTTTTTAATAACACAAAGACAATGTTTTTAGTAGTTTCTGCTACCACAGAACAACACAAACAGTACTCGCTATCTGTTGCCATTGCAAATTGTTATTATCAATCACTATTAATATTTATCAACATGCTACCAATAACTAAATATTTTGTATGTAATCAATTATAATTTTGATTTGTAGGTATGACTAAGTGACTTGTGTAATGTAATTTGAATGTGAATATAATTGTACTTAAATATTTTATATTTTTAAGATTTTGCTATAATAAATCTTTTGCATGATCTAGTCGTCTTGTTACAAAAAACTCCATTATATTAATTTAGGCAAGGTAAATAAAGTTTAATAAACTCATATTTTCTAAAGTATTCAGTAGATAAGGGGCCATGATAAAAATAAGAAAACCATACAAACATGCCAAAAAATATATCTTCATATCATTACTGGTCCACCAATCACCATGGTATATTTCAAATAACTTACTTCAATAAAATTTTAAAATTCTCTCAATCAACAAAACCATAACTTTATTTTAAAAACATTTTCATTAAAAACTCAAGTCATAACTAGTCAAACTAGCTTATCATATAACTTGCCACAAACACGCTTCCTGAAACGGCTCAATCAAAACTGATGCCATGACCTGATCAAATCAACTCAAAGCCACCAAATATCTCAACTATGGTATATTCCTAACATGCCATCTCATTGCTACTTTAAAATACACTTCTATAAATTATTTATTGTACTGCAGAGGTTCTCAAACTTTTTTTTTTCACGGACCCCTTGAGATGCTAAAAAAAAATTTACAAATCCCGAAAAACTTGAAATACCTACCAATTTTACAACTGATAAAAAAATATGGATCAATAAATTTCTAATATACAAATTTTATACAATAGGTATAAATGTAACTTGTAACAATTTAACAAACAATAATATATTATGTACTTAATTCAGATGTTCCCGCGGAGCACAGTTTGAGAACCACTGTAATATACTGTATATTACATTGTAATTTTTAAAAAATAGTAAACATTTATGGATATGTGGCAGTCATTATCTACAAAATGTGTTTTGTTAACCATGTAAAATATCCAAAATGTACCGGACAATTAAATTCTCAACTAAATTGTTTATTTAATAATTATTAATGTGTTATTACAATTATCTACTCAACAGAATATAATTTTAAATTGTTTTATTTTGAAAACAACACATTATTTAATTTCACTTCAATACCTATACCCATTAACATTATTAATTTTGTTGACATGCGAGCAAATCAAATAGGTATGCA
>VUJU01006221.1:0-10995 GCA_009835225.1 Aphis craccivora
TAGAAACTAGAAAAAAATATTAAAAATCTGGAGTTTAATGAAATCAAAATGTTTAAACGTCAATATTTTCAAAAAAATTAACTCTACAAAATGGCTATCTTCGATTTTTTTGAAAATAATTAAATAAAAAAATATATTTTTTAACTTTTTTACCAAAACATTAAAATAAATTAAAACATAAAAAAATTGTAGTTCATGTCCCTGTGAGTATTATTGTGAAATCAG
Source organism: Aphis craccivora (assembly GCA_009835225.1). Lineage (NCBI taxonomy): Eukaryota > Metazoa > Arthropoda > Insecta > Hemiptera > Aphididae > Aphis > Aphis craccivora. Next base: position 226 of record VUJU01006221.1, read on the forward strand.
AATTATGATATGTCCCTTATTTCAGGAGATATCACAATGGGTAAATCCTCACGGGACATCCTGTATATATACTAACATATAGTTAATATTTATTTAGGTATCTAAAAAGAATATTTTTCATAAATCTAATTAAACAATATATATGAAATTTATACAAAAATCTAAATTTTTACTTAACTAAATAAATTCTCAACAACATTGTATTTATTTTTTTATTAAAAATATATGAGTTTCCCTTATTGTATTTAATAATGGTAGGTATACTAATAAATACATGCAAATAGAACATTACAAATTGTAATTGTAATTTACAATACAATTTCCTAATGGATAATTATAAAATAAATAAAATGAGAAACATTAAAACAAACTATCATCAAAGGCCTTTCTTTGGCAAGTGATATATACGTCTAAGAGTCATTTATTTTGTAAATAATTAGTGTTGGCGCTAGAAATGAGGAAAGAGTTTTAAGAATGAGATGTTCGAGGAGAGACTTTGAAATTAATTTGGGATAGCAATAAATATAAAGAATCAATTTGGTTAGTTATTAATCCACGAATAAGTTTTAAATGTAACGCATTCTTGTAAGTTCTTGCAAAATGCTGCAAAATTTTTGTTGAACACGTTCTAGTTAATCGATGCCCGGTATATAGTAGGTTTATCACAATAATAAATATAAACTATAGATTAAAATAATGTCAGCTAATAAATATATCAAAAATGAAAAAAAAATACTATAAATTAATTTGAAAAAATTTAATAGGTATGTTCTAAAGAATTTATTTAATAATTCCAGTTCTCGATCATTTTAAAATCGTAGTATTTAGAATATAATGGATGAAAATGTATTTTATGTAATAGCTATAGGCTTGGATGTATTAGTTTTTTTTTAATTTACTGTACAAAATCTTGCCATAAAAAAATTAGGGAATGCAGTCAAAAAAAATATTTAACATAATATTTAATTGATTAGTATTTCTATATTACTATAAAAGTAATATTGCCACTCTTATGTTACCTATATATATAATATACGTTATATCACCCACGAGAAAGTTCAAACAGTCCAAACGCTCATCTTAATAGCATATACGCTATACGTCTGTTAATATGTTTGTGTAATGTAGTGTATAATATAAAAGTAAATATTAAAATCAAAAGTTTGCATAATAAATGTCCATATATTATAATGATGGCATATGCCTATGCCTATTCGACAATTTATAATATTATAATTATTGCTATTAAATTCTTGTTTGCTTATCAAATAAATTATAGTTAGGTATACGCGTGCTGCGCCTGCATTGTACACGAGTTGATCATAGAAATATCACTCCTATTCCTAAGCTAATAATCGTTCTACTTGCCTTACATTATTATATCGGATGATCAAAACCAAATGAATTCCAAATAAATAATAAAAATTTAAAAATCAAACTAAAAAAACTAAAAATTGTGTATTCATACTTTCACATTGATTTTATTTGAATTATTATTAGCCTAAATCAACTTTTTGGGTTTAAATTATTTGAATCGTTATAATATACACTGTAATTCATTCTTTTATGTCGTATATTCTTAGCGACTTAATTAAAATATTAAAAATTAATTAGTTAATACTTATTACTAAAAACCAGTTTTGGTTGCATTGAAAATACACAAAAAGTTTATATCAAAACTGTATAATTACACCAAAAAATACGTAAAAATTCCATAATAAATTGAAAATTCCACTATTAAAATGCAAAATTTATACATAAAAAAAAACTTTGAATTCTCTATTATTATTAAATTAATTCAAAAAATAAAATTAAATACATGTTAATTTATCTGAATTAAAATTGATAATTAAATACAGTTCCAAATTATATTCATTAAAATTACATCTTTGTTCTACGTCTAAACACTAGTTATTGGTGTATATTAAAAAAAAATGCAATACCTATGGTAGACGTTATATCTAAATTAACATCTGCTTTATCTAACACAACTTCAGAGTAAGATAGTACTAGTGTTGTAGTTAATAGTAATAGTTTTATACTTTTCATTTTTTTCAATTGCATACATAAATTTATCTTAATTTTGTTTTCGTTTGGTCCATAAATACCAATACCTACTGGTTAAAATATTATCTTTAATTTTTCTAAACATATTCATACTATTAACTACTAAGTAGTTTACTATTCGGTTTTTCCAATTTCCAAGTTTGTAAAATTAATAGATAACTCGAATAACTCAGGATAAGTGTAATTTTATGATTGCTAAACTACATTTGACTGCATTATTTTGTACAAGCTATTTCTCACTTATGGCATTATTTTATAAACTTTCAATCACATAATTTTTCAAAATTATTTGCCTAGATAAGTGCAGAATTTAACCATTTTACCTTGTAATAATATGTTTCGGGACTTCAGGAGTCATAATAGCGTTTTTAGACAGTAAATTTAGCTAAGTTGAATATTTTGTTCATTTAAACACACGAAATTGTAAAATATTGCTAAAACGTGGACATTTGTGAAAAATTACAATATAAAATTAAACAGACAGAATATATAAAGTATTATATAATATCGACTATATACTTGATCAGATGCAATTTACCATAACTGCAAAAAAAGTACAATATCAAATAAATTCGGTCTTCAGTTATTAGGTACTTATTATCTACCGATTATTATTTTACTTATAAAAACATGGGAAAAAGTTCAAATGGAAGAAAATCATTAAAAATATTGACAGTGACAATTATAATTTTTTAATTTTTTATACTTCTTTAGTATTTATTTGTTACATACAATTTGTGTTATGTGGAAATCAAAACCCAAAAATGAATAATTATTCGACACTGACTTCGAAAGAGATAGGTACTATAATATTAAAGTGAAAATCAATTTTAAAAGAGTTACATTTGACCGAGTTATAGGGTTTCTTCAGCTGTTATGAAGTCGTACGATACTCTCTTAATCGTTACCTATATATTCAACTTATCAACAAAAAAAATATATATATATATATACATAAGAAGTAAACTAGGATAATACATTTTGAATAATAGAGTGCTATATTATGTCTTTATTTTTTTCACGTGATTTGTATAATACTTAAAAAGAGAAACATGAAAAATTGAAAGTACCCAGGTGGTTTTCGCACTCAAGTTAATCACAATTACGTTAGATTTAATAGCCGAGCTCGCGTAAGTATAAATTCTGGGCAATAAACATAATTGCTTCGATAGCATCAGAACAATTTATTTTAGCGTTCTCTATACATCTATGGGATAGTCATTGTTGAATAGAAATCAATTGAAAAATTATTTTTAAAAAAATACATAGGCTTATCTAAATATCATGGATGCAAAACAAACTGTAACCAATTTAGAACTGTAATTTTTTATATAATACATATAATGCCATTACCTTATAATACAATAGTGTAACTTATAATGTAACTAATTAAAATTCAACAAGCAAACAAATTTTGAGTGGTTTCTTTGTTAAAATCAGCTTTATTCGTTGATTTATGAATCATTTTAACACTTTCAACCTAAATCACAAATACGTAAATGTATGGAAAAATTAAAAACAATTTAACATTTATTGTATATTTATTATTTGATTATGTTTCCGCGACTCAGCGGTGAAAAAATACAACTTCGTCGAGGGTGTCCTGTTTGGATTATCACGTGAACGCTTTTAGTCTATTCGTCCGCGTTGAGCAAAGCGCATTCACCTTTTTTCTCCTCCCGTTTATTTATAATGTTTCGGAACTTAAACACAAATATGTAAATAAATTATTGTTTAAAAATAAACCGTTTATTCATTAATTAAAAACAAGGTATGCATTTTGTACTATAGTAAGTTAAACATATTATTTTATTTTATTTAGTATAATTTGTTGGTATATTATAAAGTTCACCACAAATCCCTAGTAGTTTTAGAACTAATTTTCAATTTATTAAAATATTATAAATAGTAAATATATTATACACTTGTATTATTTTAGTTTATTATTGTTTATCTATGTAAATTTTAGAATATCACCACAACATTTTTCCGAAATTTTAGTATTTTGAAATACGATAAAAAGAAAATATAGTTTAATGACGTTTTACAATTATTACTTATTAAATAGGTAGGTATAATAAGTATCAATATAATACGCTATTTTTTAAATACTTATCATTTCCTATAATGAATTTAATCTATCTATTCAGTTATATATGTATACAATACCTATATAGGTATTAGGTATGTCTATCAATATTTGGTCTTCATTAATTCAAATCTAATTGCCAAGATATTATATCGATAAATGTTAAATTATCAACTAGGTACCTACTTCTACCTAAAAATCAACCTTAATAAAATAAATAATAACAATAATAATACGTGTATTTGGTACAAACAAAATAATACATTTTACTAATAATAATATTATTATGCGTCGTTAAATTAATTATGTATTTAATTATAACTAACAGATGTTTTCGTAATCACATACTATGTAATATCTGATAAGACACTAACATTGCACAGTTACTTACTAATTACCTAGATAGGTACTACAAGCATTTAGTATGATTTTAACTTATACCGTAAAGTTTTAAATATTCATAACAAGTAGGTATAAATATTATTATTTATTATTTTAATATTACTAATTATTACCAATATTATTCAATAATAAAATAGTATTGTTATTGATCCATACAGTAGCCAGTAAGTAGTACTTAATTAATGTACAACCAATAGGTTCTTTTTAATTATTAATTATTGTAATCGTAAAAAAATCATTTTTTTTTTAAAAATTTTAAACGCAGTACTATATTCCATACACACTGTTCGTTGATATTTATTTATATTTTTTTTATATAGCAATGTAATTATAACTTTAATGAGCAATCTGCTTAATAGTAAATATCTAAAATAATATTATTAATAAGTAATTAACTTTAAGTACTAAAAACATTCAAATTTTAATAGAATATTAAGTCTGAATTAACACGATAACATATGTATGTACATTGTACATATGATATTATATTGACATTAACCAAAACTTTAATTATTATTACAGGACATAATACTTCCTTGTTATATATATGCAGTAATCACTGAAGACAAAATGAACACAGTTGACCTTCTTTAACTGACACAACAGTATATTCTTCAGAGTTCGATATTCCGTGACATTTGCCAAAATTCAATGCAAAGTCCTGTAGATATTTATCTTGATTATAAATTAAGACAACCATAACGACTACAACACAAACATCGATTTCTAAATAAGTAATACTATAATAAATAAGAATTTTCTATTCAAATTTTTTATCTTCTGTAAAACATAAAAATATTAAATTTCACTATAAATATTAAATATAATATAATGTATATAGGTATAATATATTTATATAAATTATATATACATATATTTCTTACTCATATATAATATATTTGTTTATGTAATGGATTTTATATATATTATAAAACATTTCTAAATTAAGACTTATTTTATTAACATTTATATTTTAAAAAGTATTGAATTGATCTATGTTTATAATTTTAGGTCTGGCAATATTGATCGATTGAAAAAAACTGACGATTGTTTTTTCACTTTTCACTTAAAAACATACAAATAAAATTAAAAAATTCTAGCGGTGATTTATAAATTTATAATGGTGGAAAAACTTCACGAGTACCAAGGTCCAATTGGTATTTTACATACCTGGAGAGATTCGTTAAAAGATAAATGGGGAGAATGGAAAGAAAAACGCCCTCGAACACTTTTGGAGCTCTTACAGTCATTTGGTCTGGCTGAACGTCCAGAAAACCAAAAAGAAGACGAAAATCCGCCTGAAATTGATATGGAACAGTATTCTCACATATTTAGGTAAATTCAATAATATTCATTGATATTTATTAGAAAATAACTGATTATTTTATTTTGGGGTTAAAAATCAACTAGATTAATGTTTTTAATTTATAATATTAAAATAATTTTAACTGTGTGTTATAGAAAAAAGACTAGACGTGAACTAGTACGCATATCCGCTGCCGTGATGGGAATTGAATTTTCGTATGCAGCAGAAACAGCATTTGTATCTCCAACACTATTAAACATTGGAGTAGACCATCAACATATGACTCTTGTATGGGCTGTATCTCCTTGCATTGGATTTTTCGTTACTCCCATATTAGGATCTTTAAGTGACAGATGCACACTTCCATTGGGCCGACGCAGACCATTTCTCATTATGCTAGCTTGTGGAGTATTTTTAGGTGAGCTAGAAAAACAAACTGTATCTCATATCTTTTAAAAGTTCCTTCGGCGGAAGAATTCTTCACTCGGTCACTCTTGTAATTTTAATTTTTTTTGTTATTATTATTATTATTTACTTCCCCCCACTATGCATATGCAACATAAAATTCACTTATTTGTAGCATAGTGTGTAATATAAACAAAAAATATTAAATATATATTGCATATAAACATATATCTCATATACTTAAACTCTGAATGAATATAAAATATTTTTATATTTTTTTTTATAGGTCTAATATTAGTACCAAATGGAAAATTATTGGGGCGTTGGGTGGAAGGAGATCCAACATCAGGAAACAATTTCTGGGCAATATTTTTTACGGTACTAGGTACAGTATTGTTAGATTTCGATGCAGATGCTTGTCAGAGCCCAGCGAGAGCTTATCTTTTAGATATTTGTGTCCCAGGTAATTTTGAATAAAAATAGATTTTACAAATATGACTCAAACGTTATAAAATATACACAGAGGATCATGCCAAAGGTCTAAGCACATTCACGATAATGGCCGGTCTGGGAGGATGTATCGGTTATCTTTTAGGTGGAATTGATTGGGACTCGTTAAAATTTGGTAAAAACATATTTTATTGCTTAAAACTTTAATTCTTAAAACCCCCATACATGTTTAGGAGAACTGATGGGAGGTCACGTAAGAGCAGTATTCACATTAGTGACTTTTCTTTTTATTGGTTGCGTAACTTATACTGTAAGTAGCTTCAAAGAGATGCCATTAAAAATATTACAGTCAAATCAAACAAGAATAATGATCACTGGAGCTGATGAAGTTAGTAAAATAAATAATTTTAAAAAAAAAACTGAATTAAATCATTATAAACGTTTTATAGGATATCGATGTAGAAAATAAACTTACTGAATACGCACCAAAGTCATATGGAACTTTAAAAGACACTGTTGATGAAATTGAAGTAGAGAATAACGAACCACGTCTTATACCCGTAAGATTACCAATAGTTATCGGTTATTAGTGACCACAACCATTTGTATTATTAATTACCTATTAAGAGGATGTCAGCGCACTATTTTTTTTCTCTTTCTGGCCCACACGCATCATAGACAAAACGCATTTACGCAAAATCATTTTTTCAATGATTTTAAGTAATCCTAGAGTAAAAACACTCATTATAAAAAAGATAGAGGATAATTTTTTTGAGGGAACGACATATCAATTTGTCAAAATGTGGTCTCAAAACAATTTAAACATCGTTTAAATTTACAATATTATTTTGTTTATTTTGAAAGTCAAATAACAATAAAATATAAAATCGATATGTCATTCCCTCAAAAATATTATTATCTATCTTTTTTGTAATGGGTGATTTTACTCTAAGATTACTTAAAAATATAGAAAAAATGATTCTGCGTAAATGCGTTTTGTCTATGTGGCGCGTGAACCAGAGAGAGAAAACAAATAGTGCGCTGACATCCTCTTAAGATAATATACATTTGTTTTCCATTATGTCATTATCTTTTACAGGAACATGCGACGTTTTCCCACTACTTGAAAACTATAGTCGTTATGCCAAAATCCATTAAGTTATTATGTCTGACAAATTTGTTCTGTTGGATGGCCCACGTTTGCTATTCGTTATACTTCACGGATTATGTGGGTGAAGCTGTATTCGGAGGAGATCCCACGGTAGGTTTTATAATTAAAATAAAAACGATTAAAGCCACATTGATTTGCTAACAAGTGATGACACATTACCTAACGCAGTATAGAAAATTCAAAATATAACTAAAAATGGTGTTTAGGCTTTAATAGGAACCGAAAAGAAAATACTCTACGAACAAGGCGTGCGATTTGGATCGATCGGTATGGCAATGTACTCGTTGTCGTGTGCTTGTTATTCGAGTGTAATCGAAAGACTCATAAAACGATTAGGGTAAACACTGAAACAACTATTCACATGATACCTACTACGAGTTTATATTGTTTTGACAGAAATGTTTATTGGACAGGGCCAAACGAGTGTACGTGGGAGGTTTGCTGTTTTATTCTACTGGTATGTTTTTAATGGCAGTCACACGGCACAAGTTCAGCGTGATATTCTTCTCCTGGGCGGCCGGTGTCATGTACTCTACAATGTTCACAATGCCGTATTTGCTTATCGCCCATTATCACTCGACCAACACGGTAAGCATCAGATTATCTCGCGTTCTAAGTAACTGAGATTTTTGGTTCAAATTTAATTTTTTTTCCTTCCCCAGTTTTCTGACAGTGTCTGTGGTCAAGAACCTGTAGATGATCAAATCAGAGGTTTGGGTACAGATGTAGCCGTAGTCAGTTCCATGGTATTCGTAGCTCAGTTTATTTTGTCCATGTGTATGGGAACAATTGTCAGCATATCCGGGACGACTTCAGCTGTCGTTTACACTGCATCATTTTTAGCGTTTTGTGCTTCGATAGTCGCTACGCAAATCGTATATTTAGACCTGTAAAAACGAGAAAATCAGAATCACATAAAAAATATTTTAACAAATTCGATTTAAAACCAATATTTTTGACACTCATCACGTCATATTTTGCTTCAATAAAATATAACCATAAAATATTATAAACAAAATAATCATTTTTATTCATTTTACATACCACACATAAATTTAAATTGATGTAATATTTTACAAAAATATAATATTGAAAACCATAAATAATTTATTATTATATATCAGCTAGTATGACAGTATATCACATGTATAATTGTTATTTATAAATTGTACTTTAAAACTTGATTTCTCTTAATGTATAACTCGTAAAATATAACCTTTCTACATATTAAAATATTATACATAAAAAGTACGATAGATTACATTTGATGTTAATTGTATTGAATAAGTTTAAGATTTAAAAAGGTTGTCATTATACTTATCTAATATTTTATAATATTTTAAACCCTCGGGATCAAAATGTATGAATAAAAGATCGATTTTTACTAATATCTTAAACGAAGTATTTACAATTTTGTAATGTATTTAAAATAAGAACTAGCTATTCACCATTTCTAAAGTAATTACATTTCATACATTTACTTAATTTATAAATAAATTATAACATTTTATTTTATTCATCGTTTTTATTTGATTCAAATATGACGAATTTTTATTCATTTTTTTTTTTTTTTTGTTAGTAAGAAATTCATATTGATTGCAATTTGTATACTAAATATCTATATTGAGTAATTATTGACTATATTAATTTTAATCTTTGAATTATGGGTATATTATTATATAAAATTTAAATAAATACCTATAATGGTGTAATCATTGTACTGTTATACTTATTAAATAAATGAAAAACATGAAATATAACATAGTTAATTATGAAAATATACATAATCGTTCTTTTCACAAATTATAGTATTCTCAATTTTCATTATGTGTGACATTCTAACAGTATTATACAGTATACTTATACGGTTATATATAATGTATTAGAACGCATCTTAATTTATGGTCTAAATAACTATAACTACTTAGATATAATCGTACTATTTTACTCACGCGGTTTAAGTTTTCCGGTTGTTGGACACTGATACAGTGAGTATAGTAACATATAATAGTGCTAACATTGTCTTAGATGTATTCAAACTGGGCAGTCGGTTTTAAAATGTTCATTATATTATACATCGGTTGGGCAACATGCTTATCTTGCAGTCATGCCGATGACATTTTCCCGGAAGCTTTAGTTTTTGAAGGATTAGGCTTATCCGACATGATCAATAATTCAAAATCCGATGAAAATCATAACAATACTATAATAATTGCAGGAGATTTAAATGACGCTTTAACAACCATGAATTTTCACAGGTATGGTTTTTATTTAATACTAATACCTAACTATAAGCAAATAATAAATATACCCCTATATAATCTACCACAATCTTAGGTACCTACCTAATCATATACCTAATAGCTGCATGAGATTGTATTTGAAAAATTAAATTAAATTTAGGTACTATTTAAATATTTTTGTTAATTTTTAAATAACATATTTCATAATGTTCAATGAAATGTACAAAACTATTTTCTGATAATCTGATGTCCACCTAAAAACATATTATAGTGCGTTTCACAACAAATGTCCCTTGATACTAACGCGCCAGGTGGCGATTTTTTGTTATGGTTTCCTAAACTAGTATCTAATTACGGCGGGAAATTTAAAATTAAATACGTGTTTTTTTATTTTTTATTTAATTCGATATTTATTTAACAAAATAACCTTAATGCTTATTTCGATTTATACTTAATTATTTTTAAACAACTTATATGTGTATCAAATATCAAAATAATAAAAAAAATACATGCATAATTATACAAAGTATTATAAATTTGTTCCTATTACACAATATACTGAATATTTACAATTTTTACATAAATAATGTCTTACATATTTTTAGTAGTCGTCATCGTCTTCACTCTCACTTGAATC
>VUJU01006222.1:0-10993 GCA_009835225.1 Aphis craccivora
GGAACCAATAAGGCCCCGGCGTTATTGACCGTACTTCCTCAAGACGACACACCAACTCTAAATTTGCATCTAGAGGAGCTTTACTATCTGCAGATGCTAGACATTCTGCCGGTGCGTCGGTATCGGTTTCCACGGCTTTGACCTCAGTTGTTACCGATGCCGTGGAAAACGCCGGCGTTATCATTCGCTCCTCTAGAGAAATCGATTTATTTGAAGTTTCGGCAACTTGCAGATCATCTGCACAATCACTCTCATTATTGTTGGGTGTAGACAATGAAGTATTCAGCGGTGTGTTAGCCATCATTTACGTGTTTTATTTAATTACAGTAAATGAAAAAAAAATTAATAAGGAATATATTTTGCAATCTGTAAGAGAGTATGATAGGTAGGTAGTAACTGAATTAAAATTTGTTTTCGCGGTGATACACTTTTTAGGATATCTCCTTGACAACAATTAAAAATTATATAATAAAATACTATAAACAGCCAACACGCGTAATAAAACTCTTAAATTAAATACTATTTTTTTTTTAATTTAATAATAAATTATTTTTGAAAATTTTATTGAAAAAATGTAATTTGTATTTTGTGTTATAAAATGTTGAATATCTATTCACTCGTATAATAACTATTTGTTCTCAAATTGTAAATGTTATTTGTAGTAATTCAAAAACAAACAACTATTAATACTTACAATTTTTGTCAAAATGTTTTTATCATCATTTTATATTCATTTAATAGATTTCAAAATATTTTGACTCTTTTTAAGCTATTATAGGAATTAACGACTTTTAGATTCTGAAAGGAGTGATGAATGTATTGATTCTACAATGATGTATGTGTGTGTTTTTGTTTTTTTTGTTTGTTTGTTTTTGTGTCTGTCTACAGCATAACTAGACGAAATAATGCTTCAATTTCAAACTTTGGGGTGTTGTTTTCGATGGCAAAGTGAATATCCTTGGTGCATTATACATTTAAAAAAAAAAAATGTCCAACAGTTTTAAAAAAAAATCGAGAAAAACAAAAAAAAGGGACGGAAAAACGGGATTTTTTACGTAAATCCAGTTTCAACCAAATCGATTTTTTTTATATGGTTGTAACGCAATAACTAATCACTGTAAATACTTAAAATGTTCACCACATGTTTATATTATCGTTATTAATATATGGCTAAATTTTCAAAGTATTATTATTATTTTTTTTTTTTGAGCTATTTATAGACCACTGAAATTTTCGATTTTTCGATAAACAAATTTTGGATGGCCAAAAAAACTTGAAAATGTAATACAAGTTTGCTTATAAGCTTTTCTTATTGTAGTTAAAAACATCAAAAATCGTTGGTCACGATTTTTTTTTATAAGCAATTATTATAGTTCAAATTTTCTAGAAAATATTGTCAACGTCACGAAAATCTGCATTAATGTTGTTGTTGATAAATCATAAAATTTTTTGTGTTTATAACTTAGGATTGAAAATACAACACTAAATGTTCCATAAGTTTTCCTTCAAGTAGCTATAAAGTAAACTCGACGCATCATTACAGGAAAAATTTTAAGTGCGTTTGAATTTTAAATTTTTACGAAATAGAGTAATGATAACGATTTATCTTCAAACGATTTTAATTATTTGTTATTATTCAAAAAGTATAAGTCGTAGATACTTGAAAGTTTCACCAGTTATTAAGATTGGTATTTTATTTATATTATTTGATTTTCTAAATATTTTGACTCTTTTTTGAGCTATTTATAGACAACTGAAATTTTCAATTTTTCTGAAAATTTTTTTTTGAAGTGTCAATAAAAATGTATTGACCCAATCAAAATACTTGAAAATTTAATACAAAGTTCCTCATAAATTATTCTTATGGTGATAAAAAAATTATAAGAATACATAGGCACAATTTTTTTTTTATTAGCATTTGAAGTTTAAATATTGACAAAAATTATTCAAAATCATGAATATTTGCAAATTATTTTGTAGGTAAAATTTATAAAAATTTTTGTATAAGTAGCTAAGAGTTGAAAATTTAATACAAGATTTTCCATAAGTTTAGGTTACAATAATTATAGAAGAACCTACATTTTGGTGTATTCAAGCCATTAAAACATAAACCATCTTTTTTACCAACCACTGGAAATTATATCCTAGGCTTATAAATCATCTTCGTTCAGAATCGTTTTTCGTATACAATGATATCTATCATTGGATTCAAATTTAACACTCCTATAATATATAATAGTGATCCATACGGCACCTAATGAGTATTGCAGAGCTGTACCCACTAACCCGTTTTTTTTAACTTTAATTGAAAATAATTCAAAGTAAATCCATTCTGTAATTGTATTGTTTATATGCTCTACTATATTGCACTTATTTGTCTTATTTTTTTTTTTGTAAGTATAATAATATATAATATATATTTTGTTTTCCCAGTAAAGTATAATAAGCTAATATTTATACCTGAGAAATTTACAAAAAGTCAATTATTACTCAGTTTCTATAAAATACAATCATGATAGTATAAAACATATTCCTACTATACAGTCTATACTCTATAGTATACACATTAAACATGTTATAATAATCGAATACTATTATAGTATTAATCATATTTTAATATGTGTTAAAATGAGTAATGGCTAAAGACTAATAAGCTTAATTATGTATTTTTGATAATTTTTTGCTGTGCTCATTAAATATTAACGCTATATTTAACCCAATTTCAATAATGAAATTTTTTTAATTTATATTTTTTGATTGGAATACGATTATTTAACCAGGGTAAAACACCATGATTATCGAAGTTTTCTTTTGAGTTTCCATTCTGTAGAAATAAAGAGAACCTAATTTGTGTATAGGTACCTACACTTTTAACAGAACCTTATATTTTTATATTAATACAAACACTTCGATGACGTACCTATAATAAAAATGAAATTATAAATATAAATAACTAATGAGTAATACTATATTCTATCAGACTTGTGTATGATCTTTATCATATACATAAAATAAAATAAATAAAAACCATATGATATGACGTAGGGATGTAAATAGAATTCAGAAAATATGTTGTCGTTGTACCTATACTGTTGTACGCACGAATAGTATAATTTAGTGTTCACTGTTTATATTGTAGATGTGCTGTTCGGGATAATTCTCCTGCAAGTGTGCTAACCCATTTTTCTTTAACAATACAGTTATTCAAAATCTAATTTTTGAAATTTTTAAATACACTTAGAAAATTATATTTTGTGAGATTTTCTTTACTATTCAAGGAATGTCTTTTAAATATATAAAAGCGTTTGTTTCAAAAATGAGAATAAATTCACTATTAAAAGGATAATGGGTCTTAGCAATTCAGCACTCTTGCTGAATTATTCTGTAATTCTGTTTACTGTATAAATAACAACGAATCGTTTGATTGATTAAAATTATTAACAGTATTATTATACACATTAAGATTTGAACGATTTACTAAAATTGACATACATATACAATAAATAAGTACCCTTATTACAAATATTATACCTGCTCATTTAAGCGCTCGATTGGATTAAACCATCGTTGGATTTAAATACTCTGTTGTTTAACCGCTATTTCGTGTTTATATACTTATATTGGGGTCGTTATATACAATTTATTGTTCCGGACACATAAATTCGCATTCGACAATCGTACACATTATATTAATATATATGTGCGATGTACGGTATCTATCCATTATTAAGTACCTATATTATATTATAGGTACTCACACGTGCGTTTATTATCGTATTGTAAAATTAATCATGATGATTTAGGCACACACGCATATATATATATATATATAATATGATATACCTATGCCTACTTTTGTACGTATTATTATTATTGTGTGTACGAATAGGCGAGAATTCACATCCCAATCGCGTACGCGAATTTATTGACTTCTAACGAGAGTCCTCACTCTGAATGTGAAATAAATATACAAGGTGATTCTTCTGATGGCAAAGACATTTTATTGAAAAGTTTTAATGTTTACGGAAACATTTTTTTTTTATATATAATTCATTAAGTATGTTACGTGTTAGATAGTACCTAACTATAAAACATTAGTTATCTTTAATACAGTGTTTATACGATTTAATAAACGACAAATTAATACCAAACGGAGAAATACGTGGCTAAATAAGTGGCTGAGTAGGTACAATATTTGATGTGACTACGTGAATATATTGAAATAAAATATTTTAATATTATAATATATTTTACTTTACTGATGACTTCGTAGCAAAACTAATAAATAAACATATTGTAAAGTAATCAAAAATATTTGTAGATAACCTAACCCATGGTGAAGCTTCGATATAATACATAAAGATTAAAGATTAATGAATATAAGATATATGTCTGGAATATATTATAACGTTTGTTATTGGTCCCAATTGATGTAACCCCCACTTATTTTCAAATTCGAGGTTATAATTGAAAAGGATAATAATAATTAATTATAAAATATCAAAATATCTATATCATAATAAGATATAACTGTAAATATAATGTAATAATTTATAATTTTTATAGTTAATTGAATTTTTTATAGGTTTGTTAAATGTTAATTTTTTACGTGTTGATTTATTTATTATTAAATATTATATGTTTATTTTTAATTATATTTTATTCATATTACCTGTACATGGTGCAACTCTAAAAATAGTAGTTTAATTTCAATAATAATATCTACATTTTAAATACGTGAATTTTCATTAAAATTACTATGTACATTTTTTTTTTTTATTATTACAAGTACCAAGTATCAACTTTATATATTTTAAATTATAACATAGGTACTTTTTGGAATTTTGAGCATAAATTTTTGGTTCCATATTTTAAGTTAAAATATGTTTTTTAGAATTTCAATATAATGTACAAAATTCTGAAACATAAAAACAAAGTTCGCGGTAAAAATGTCGGTTACATATTTTAATTAGATAAAATGAGAAGTGCGACGTAATGAATAACTTACTACCTACCTAATGTTAAAATAGTACATTTTAAATTAAATGATTTACTGAACGAAATTGACAATTATATAATATAATATTGTAATACCTACTATTATCAGCAATATTATAACTACTTATTATTTGGACTTTGAACATCGCTTGTCATTTGGGGGCATGCAATATTGATTACAATTAGTTTTATCTAAATAAATTATCTGGTTAGTAGAGTTTTATCCATACAACAAAATATTATATTATGTTTGTGTATGATGTACAAATAATTAATTTGATTTTTTTTTAACATAGATATGTTTTTGGACTAGATACAATTTTTGTTCTTCGTAATTTATTGTGATAGATTTTTCGTTATAATGTTAACATTTTACGTTACAAAATAAATTTAGATTACCTCTAGCCACCGGTGAATACTATTTTATGACGTGTACATTACCATAGCAACAAATAAAACGAACCTAAAATAAATCCATATCTATGATTCGTTATTTTTCTATGAATCAGAGAAATTATCAAGTATCACGCTATGTTTTTCTTATATAGAATAAGACCTATAGTAATTATAACTATTGTATTTTTTTTTTTTTTTTTTTTTTAATAAATAATTTTTAGATTTTCCCAATTTTTTAACATAGTTTTAAAAACAACGGGATTTTCATACATATAACTACTGCTTACTCAAAAATATTTTCATATATATTTTTACTTCGACATTTTCTATCAAGCTCAAAGAGAATACATCATCAGAATTTATGATGATGTAAATTATTATAATTTTTTGTTGACCTGGAGCATAAATACCATTATTATTGTAGACTTGAAACTCATTAACATACTATGTTTAGAATGTAAAATTTTTAATTATTATAAGAATCAAAAAACTAAAATCAAACAAATTACTTAGAGGTTGATGTAATATTTGATTTTTTTTTTTTTATCTTTAAGAGCTATCAAATTCATTTTTTCTATAATACTGCTACAGTAGATAAGTCAATTAATTTGTAAAAAATCCCACCAAAAACCACTTAAAATTTTATCATTGCTATATTTGTTTTACAAGCAACGATACAAATTTTATAGTTGTATATTTATGGGTAGATACATAATACACCATTCATTCATTTTAATATATATCCGCTAAAACAGAGTATAAAAAATGCTTAATTGTCTACAGTCCGTATGGTATTTATCCTTTTTTTTTATTATAATATTATTATATGGTATAAGTTTTGGTGGCTTTGGAAAAAATGTCAACGATAATACCTATACAGATACAGTAGGTACTTATACCTACGTATATTATATTATATCGTATTACATGACAATTACATTATTAATGCATTTTTAGTCGTATGCAAAATATTAAAATAATCACTTTGTACAGCATGCTAGAAAATAAAAAAGGTGTAATAAACGGTTCGATAATATTATGTATACTTATACACACACACATACCTACCTACCTAGTACTTAATTACCTATAAAACTTTGTAAATAACCCGTGTACTTGCAGCAGTATATAGTTATTATTATTATTATCATTACTATCACCAACAACGCATTCCGAATAAACAAATAATCATCATCATCATCATCGTTTGGCAACAGACGGCATATATATTTATTTATGTGTATTGTATATTATACCTGTTCGTAATTCATTATTAACACAATTATTATTACGACTTATGACAATGCGTCGCACGACGAGCCATCGAGTCGCGTTGGCTAATCAACTTTCGGCGTGATTGGAGTTAACAATATCGTAGGTACCCACCTATGTATATAATATTATATTATATTATTAAAATATTAAATTATTATACGCCATTTCATTCAGCGTGATGATAATACTACCATCGACGTACCTCTATACAATCATACAGTGCATAATATTATACGTTTTGCACGCGCGATACACGGGGACCAATGTACCAAGTCGTATATATATAGGGAAGTACGTCAGGCACCTCTGCTAATAACGTGTGACGAGTGTATCGTTCAATAATATATAATATTATACTATCATGTTCTGCGAATATTATAGTTGTGATGATTACGATGATGATGATGATGATGATAATCGTACTCAAAATAATGACGAATACTCTACGCGCATATACAAAATATAAAGTTATTACTTATTATTATCACAATTATCGTTTTATACATTTATACATGAACATCTATTAGTAGTATAGGTACCTCTATATATTTACCGCGATATATCATTTTCGTACACGTGTAATTTTGCAAAAAATAAACCTTGAAAATGTGCACAAGCACCTTACGTATTATAACTTATAAATACACCACATGATGTGTGCGTAACGTATACATTATTATTATAATATCGCGTACGGCCAGTTGCGGAAGGGGCGAATCAGCAGAGAATTGAGCAATCGTCGTCATTTTTACGTGTCTCTTTTGAAATGCTTAAATAGGAGTATTATAGAGGAGGACTCGAGGAGATGCGATTTTCCGAGCGACTGGCTTCGTTACCTGATGTAATATATTAAACCTGAGGATCGATCGATCGTTATCAACTGGAAAACAAACGAAAACTCGGAAGGTAATCCTACCCACCTCCTATTATTCATCAACCGTCACCACGAGTCGGGATAAAGGAAATTACTTTCGTACAACGTAAATCCTAAACACAACGACCGCGAATGTGTGTGTGCTGTTTGTTTTGTGTGTGCAGCAGTAAATGTGGAACTTGTCGGAAAGAGAAACAATGACGCAGAAATGAAATTGAATTCTAAAGCGACCGCCATAACAATGATGTGTACAAAGGCGTAGTAGCAGTACGGCATCCGGTTTCCGGAAACAAATCGACGGCCCGGCGACATTTATTAGATGAGTAACGTGAACTTTTAGACTTTATATTGAACACGGAAGCATCATACAGTACTAAACATACGCACACCCACTCTCACACATATTATAAGCTTTCGCGTGGGTACAGAACAACGGCGTATATCGTTCTTTGACACTGTACAATGTCGTATTGGTATAAATACGACACGTATAGCTAGACCGGTGTAATTGTTTTTGAACTGAAATCAATATCAATTTGGTTACGGTTTTACAATAATTTATTATATATCCAGACCATAGTTATGTATATACAACGATAACCGTGATCAAGACGAATAATATAGATTATGTTACATCAAACGTCTCGGAGGAACGATACACCGCGTACATTATACTATTATTATTATTATCGTGGTTTTTTTTTTTTTTTTAGTAGATAACAATGACACAGGCACCTGCAGCGTATGAAAATAAAAATTCATTCGAACAGTGCGTAACGCAGAAAAACAATAATAAAAATATATACCGTAGCCGTCTTAGAGCCTTGAAAAACAGCTTATTTTTCTCGTCGTCGCGCCGTCGTGTTGTTATTATCGTGCGTATTCTGTCGACGCAAAACTTGCTGCAGATGAAAACAATGCGAAATCCCGGCGCCGATCGATTTTTATCATGTTTCAGCGATTGACAATAATATTATTACGAGATATTAAATTCAACAGAACGGTCGAATAACTTTTTAAAACATATAAATATTATATTATATTGAAAGACCGCGCGTTCATACACCAATTCATAATAATAATATTATTATGATTCAGGTCCAGCGGAAGCGTATATTGCGAATGTAATCCTATATATTGTTTGTGGAAAACAAAAATAATTTCTTCTGACGCAATTAGTTCTCTGTACACAGTCGTAGTTTACGCTCGTATTGGCGTAATATTATAATAATAATTGCACAATATATAAAATAAAATGCATATCGTCGAGTGCGAGATTTTAAACTCAAAAATAAAAATACAGAACATACGTCAATACGCCATAGTAATAAACAATTTATATTATTATAGCAGCAGAGCAGAGTTTTTAACAATACAATAAATGTTCAAAAATACTGCTAATTGTAGGTTGTTTTTAAAGTTAGTATTTGTTTGCAGGATGTCACATACCTTATTTGTTCCCAACAGAAATTTAATTTTTAAATTAATATTTATATAATTTAATAAAGTATCATAGACAGTCATAATTATAATTTTAATAAATTCATAATAATTTTTTTTTGTTTTGTTTACAAAACAAAAAATTACAAAATATTTGTTTTGAAAATTTAAATTTACCAATCTATCAACTAAATACTTGTACAAATACTTAATATTTTAAAAGTTAAATTGGAACGAGGCAGACAAAAGAGCGTAATATATTATATGATGTCGAGATAACTTGTGTTTACTGTTTAATAATTCCTAAACTGATTTTACATAATTTGCGACAATACAATATATGTATATATATTCGCATACGCACGTGCCATCGCCAAATCTCATTCTCTATAATACTAGGTATTATAGTCACGCGTGTGTATATTACAATATCTAAAATTGAAAAATAAATGTATAGGTTATATGTTTTGGAATCGTACATATATGAATATTGATATTGTGGTAAAAAAATAGTTTAATCACTCGGTTGACTCACAAAAAAAATATACATATATATAATATATATAATAATTAATAAGTAACGACGCTTATCAAACTCCACCAAGACGATTAGGAAGTTCGTTGATA
This sequence comes from Aphis craccivora, assembly GCA_009835225.1. Lineage (NCBI taxonomy): Eukaryota > Metazoa > Arthropoda > Insecta > Hemiptera > Aphididae > Aphis > Aphis craccivora. The sequence continues at coordinate 9,611 of VUJU01006222.1, forward strand.
TCACGTTTCGCGCTAAGTCGATAAAATAGAAAACCTAAATATTGTCTCGAGAGATAGGCGAGAGCAAATTTTACACACAAGAACGGCCTTGTCCTAATTACTTAAAATTGTTTGATTATATAATTGTTTTATATTTGTATATCCCAAAAAACATATTATTAACACCGAAACGGACAACCGATAATTATTTAAAATAATATTTATATAACACTCATACAAGGCTGGTGAATTAACTAATAATTTTAATACGTTATAAATTGTGTTCAAAATATTCTTTTATTTACTGTTAACTTATAAAAATTATAATGTATGGGAAAAATGGAAAAAGTGGTAGTTGACTATTTTGCTACACAGTAGGTTTAGATTAGTTTAGAGCGTATTTCATTTTGAGTAACTGTATTACTGTAAATAAATTACAGTCCGTAATGTATGTATTCAATTTGAATTCAATGTTAATCATTGCAAACGAAAACAAACAAGCCTATGCTTAGAATTATTTTTCGTTTGCAATGATTTAACATTGAATTCAAATTGAATACATATATAATTCTAAGCATAGGCTTGTTAGCCTATATTATTAAGTATATTTTATGATATATTTATATTGTTACTAAAATATATAATATATATAATACTTTTCGTAATACAGCAAGTCGAATAAAAAAAAATAGTAGTAAATAAAAAGTAAAATAAATAATTAGGTACCAAAAACAGTGAATATTTTATTATGTTATTAAAATTTCATACACAACACGTCATTTGTAAAATTAATACATTTATATTACTTCATATTTAATACTCTAAAGGTAACTTACCTTAGTCAATCAAAAATCAGTTGAATTTATTTTTTTTACAATCCTTGCTAAAGCCTTGTAATAACAAAACCTGATAAAACCATAATATAATTTTGTATTTATGATACACAAAAACAAATATATTATATAGTTAAAGTAATAGTTAATGGCCTTTTCGCTAAAGTTAAAGATCAATAATTATTAAAAAAGAAAAAGAAAAAAAAAAGTAATATTAATAAAAAATATAATAGAAAATAAAACCATTAAATGATAGCTAGTATCTACCTATTTAGTACTTATCGAAGTTATTAATTATTTTTAATGGAATTTCAATGCACAGGTGCCAATTTATAAATGTTAAATTGAATTAGGTATCTAGTAAGTTGTGAGATCCGAAATGAATGTGTTTGGGTGAGTACAATTTTTATGAAAATGTATACAAAGTTTTGTACACGTGTTTAAAAAAAAAAATATAAGTTAAAACTATGCGAAGTTCTAACCAAAAAAATAAATAATATACTTAATGAAACTATAAAATTAATTTACTGATTAGTAACTCTGTGTAATAATATGGCATGTATATTAACTC
>VUJU01006224.1:0-10986 GCA_009835225.1 Aphis craccivora
ATTGTTTACTTTATTGTCTATGAAAACTATTATTAAACTATTTAACTCATTTAATTTATGATAATAAATTAATATAATATTGTGATCTACGAGATTTAATGTTCAAGAGAAAGGGGTAGCCCCACTAGAACGATAGTAAATACTGAATAAACTTATTCCCAATCCCATCCCAGAACCAATTCCAAATTACACCACTGAACAGTAAAAATTAAAAATTATATCCTGTACATTTTTTATTGTTCTATGAAACAACATAATTACGAAATCAAACAATATTTTTCAGGTTTCATACAAATATTTTTGTTACGCAATAAAAATTCATTAAAGATACATAAGACTAAAAAAAAAAATTCTAAACTATTGACTAATCTCCTCCAATATTGCACTTAAAAACTACACGAATATAACTACCAACATTTTACAATAATATGTCATTCGCATAATTAAATTATGTGTAGACAATTGCAAAATATCACCCATATCAAAATACTATTCCATATAATATGGTGAAAGTAGTGGGACAACACAAGATAAGCTATTACTGATTGCGTGCATTCTCAGCAGTATTAGGAATTTAACTGAAATTATAATATTATTTTTCATTTACTATAAATGCATTAAACCGTACGTCGTAACTGTGTTTAGGCCGGAGTAAACAGCTTTCATACAAACGACCATAAAAAGTTAGTGGGAACTTTTTACCATCCCGACGCGGATATTTTAGACCATGAAGTCTTTGAAGGTACTGCAGTCAATGGTGGCGATTGTGACAACGATGGTGATGGAGACACGAACGAAATACCAGAGAGTTTCGACGCCCGATACCATTGGTTCGATTGCACATCCATCTCACACATCTGGAATCAAGGCAACTGTGCGGCCGATTGGGTATGAAACAACTAATTTTGGTACCATCTGTAATGATGTGCATATCGTTATGAACGTATTTAGATAGGATTTTACATATTTAGAATAATAAATATCGGGAAAATAATAACGTCTTAGAAAACTATGTTATAGCTAAGCTGTGTGACATAACTATCAATATTAGTAGACCCTAATTATTTTCAGTTCCTTCGTCAAATCTATAGTCAAATTTATATTGTTATCGCAGAAATTTTCTTTTTTGGTGACTATTTTGTGTTCGCCACCTGAAAAGTAGATCACATAACAATTAATTTCTATCAAAACTTATCAATTTATTATTACTAAATTCTGACGAGATTCAATTTATGATGTGCCACTGCGGAGGAAAAACTCGAGTGAATTTGTAGTAATAAACTAACTATAAGGAGATTATGATTGGGATTATAATTTATAATTCAGTCAGTCACTCAATTTCACTAATATTAAATTAATAAAATCTGAATAGGTACCTATCTAGTATCTAAAAACATACACTTGATGATAAAATATTATAATATTTTTTAAGTATTTAAAAAAAAAAAATAGATGATATTCTGAAACATGAAATATCACCAAAAGCACAAGTACCTATCAATTAAAGATAAATTATATATTATTTAAGCGTTAATAATAAAATATAATATAATAAATACAACTTATACTATTATCATTATATATTTGTTTTCTTTTGACATAATATAAATGATTAAATCATAAAAACCTATGTATATAAATAAACTTTACAGTGAGTAACTAAAGATAAACAGTAAATAATTATTGTATAAAAAATCGTCAATATTCATACCTTCAAATTTTTTCAATATACACAAAAATATTAAATAGATTAGAATATCCTCAACAATTTTAAATTATTAATTATTCGAGTAATTTTGTATTATGAGTAATCGTGAATTACAGATATGGTGAATTTTTTTGAGATCACTACATGTTAACATTTTGTGATTATTTTAAAAAATGTCCCTTATCAATCAATAATATTTTCATACGACATACGTGCAGTTTTGAATTTCCATATTAAAGATATCAATATAAAAAAAATTTTAAACAATGTAATATAAATATTTTCTAATTCATATATGTGTGTTGCCTTTAGTACGCATCTGACGTATCATAGATTCGCCAGCAACAATCTGATGAATGACTAATATATAATATATATATATTGTATGAAATTCACAATGAAATGATAGACTTGTTTTACATAATAATGTTTAATTTAGATAAGTATTTAAGTAATTCAAACTTCAGTATTTATTTCGCGAACAGCCAACATTATATTCCCTATAGGACATATTTTAATTGTTTTCATCACCACAAACCTATTAATATCGTCACAACATCACAGTACCCAGTGAATAACTACTTGTATATTGTATAATGTATCAATATTAAAAATAAGTTATTTATAGTGATTTAACTTTATCTGATTATAATATTTAAATTGTTTACAATAAAAAAAATTATATTTTACTCAGGCCATATCTGTGACTTCGGCGATGAACGATCGCATATGTATCGCATCCAAGGGTAACATTACTGCACTTTATTCGCCACAAAAACTGGTTTCCTGTTGCGACGACTGTGGTAACGGGTGCAACGGAGGATATACTGCAGCCGCTTGGAGATATATACTAAAAAAAGGAATCGTTACTGGTGGCGACTACGGAAGCAACGAGGTATCCATACTTATTCATATGTATAAATGAAAATTGATTCTTAACTCCCCCCCACCATTACCCTCTAAAAACAAAAATAATAATAATATATAAATCATTAACCACAAAATCATGAGTTATGACTTCGTGTTATAAAAAATAGTGAACGTGATATCGCTATATCGTCAGAGATACGAATGAATATGCCATTCATCAAAAACAATTTTGAACCGGAACCCGTCTTGCACCAGTCACCATCATAAATTTATTTACAATATTTTATTAAAATTGTCTTCTTCTCTTCGCTATACCAACAGGGCTGTCAGCCGTGGCTCGTACAGCCATGCAACGCATCCACTACGTCCGCCGATCCGAGCTCGGTGCTCGGGCCACATGGCGTGTGCAGCGGCCACCCAGTAGACACTCCGAAATGTGATTTGAGCTGCTACAATGCACAACACAAGGGCAAGTACTTGGACGAAATTATCAAAGGTACAACGAACAGTGATTTACAATGATGATTCTATACAGTAATAACTAATATTATATTATAAATATTTTGTTATTTGCTACAGCCAAGAGAATTTTTACGTTCGACGGTTGTGCAGCGAGGAAAAACCTAAGGAAACACGGACCATACGTAGTCACGATGCGAGTTTACGAAGATTTCCTCGCTTACAAGTCAGGTATAAATTATAAAACTTAGATATAATAATATAATATAAAATATTTTTTCAATATGATCATAAAAATAAGGAAAATTTAGGTCAGCTGCTGTAACATACAGTAATCATATTTGTCTTCGTATACGGTACACGCTCACCTGCCGTTCCATCGCTAAACGCGTGTAGAAACTTAAAACTACAATAGGTATTTTATTATTTGTGAAAATAATATTTCCTCAAAATTCTAACTTTAAATACGAATAACTTTTGTTTGAATATTTCTATAAATGGACTATTTGTATATTCTATAAAAACAATCGATCTATCTATCTATACTATTATATAAAATTATAAGGGATTTTCTACAATTGCGCTAACCGAGAAAACTACTGAACCTATTGGTTATTTGGCTGCAATTTTTTACTATTATACTCGATACTCTGCTAAAAGTTTAAGTACCACTTTTGTCAATAAAAATAAGTAAATAAACCCGGGAGGTGCTCAAATAAACATTTTGAGATTTACGGTTGGAATTTTGGTTATTTTTGTTGCTATTAGTTACAATAATAATTAGTGCGAAAGAAATTATTATCCCTGAATTTGTTATTTGTTTCCATGGCGATCGATAAATCAACACAATGCATCACATTGCGAATACATTTCTGTAAAATAACAGCAAAGACCAATGAGTTAATTGACAAAGTTTTCCCAAATCTACCACAAAATTACAAGAAATGGTACGGAACCCTTCGTATGCGAGTCCGACTCTGGCCGGTTTATATTCCCATTTTGTGACAAAACTATTTATCTTTTTCCATTTTTTTTTGATATCGCAATGGGTAAATCCTCATGGGACATCCTATATATTATGTCATTAAACTCCTATCCGGATGGGCCAATTTTAATCAAATTGTTGTGTATTTAAGAGGGTCCCTAAAATCTAGGGCCTGGATAGATTAGTTTTACAATTGGGCCCTACATAAGTAGCACTGCAATCGGGGTCATGGAAATTTTAACATAGACGTGTCTTAAATAACACATATTAAGTGAATTTCGGGAACCACTCATGACTCATTCGATCGTAATTTAGTTTTTTTTTTTAATAAAAGAACACTTTTTAAGCATAGTTTTATGAACCTAACTCCATTTCACGGAATATTGAACGATAAAATAATATGAATAAATTAATGGCGTTATCTGTCTATAGGGAAATAACATTTAAATTAAAAATACAAATTATGGTACAACTTTTTCCCTGGTGAAGCCAAGCTTAGTACAGCCAAAGATTTTGAAATCCAGATAAGTTCCGCAGATATCCTAAATAATATTTCATTCAAATCTTACAGGCTACCGTAGTTACCATCCAAAAAAGTACCTTATGGGTAATAAGTAATAACTAATAACTCATACTTATACTAGAATATAAGATATATTATATTACCTATTATAGTTGTGCGCATAATTAAATCTCATTTTTATTTTTATTTTACAATAGGTGTTTACCATCATGTCACGGGTGATTATTTGGGACTCTTGTCAGTTCGGATGATTGGATGGGGTTTGGAAAGAGGACAAGGGTACTGGTTGTTAGCTAATTCATGGGGAACTTCTTGGGGCGACAAAGGATATTTCAAAATCAGACGCTTTGTAAACGAATGTTGGATTGAGAATTTCAGATACGCTGGCATACCAAAATTGTGAAGTCAAACCAATGAAATATAAACTAATAAAATAAAATAAAACTTAAAATACAGATAAGAGTGAACATAGCAATTAATTTACATCTTTGAGATTAATTATACCATATTAATTAAATATTAGTCAATTTTTGACAATTTTAAAGCTGAAAATCTTTAATATTCACCTTTAATACAGCCACTGAGTTAGATTACTACCTAAATATTATTAGATCTTATTGAATGAAACACATATATACTTTGTTATTTTTTTTTGAATTCTGAGTGGAATGATAAATGTATTGATTTTACAATATATAGGTTTTTTTTTGTGCCCATCACCATATCTTGAAGCAGTTTTCATCTTCAACTTTTAGAGCAGTTTTTGGAAAAAGTAAAAGACCTTACATATTCAGAGAAAAATATTTGAAAAAAAGAGATATATTATGCAAGAACCATGTTTCAATAAGATTGACTACATTTTTTAGTTATAAACAAAAATGAATAATTTATAATTGAAATTTGAACTTTTCACTGAGCACCAGTACAACCAATACTGCTATACATAATATAGAAGTAAACTTGATGCCTACTTTATAGCAGAGCATCTTCTCCAGGTTATTTTTCTTTAAAAATAAAAATGACATATTAGTAATTGACATTAATATTTTTACGGATTTTTAAGATTTTGTAGATATACGAATAATAAACAAAAAATATATTGAATTTTTAACCAGCTCAGATAATATTTGGAAAATATAATTACTTAAATTTATATTATTCATCTTAGACCTTAATCATCTAATAACCTAACATTTGAATTTCACTAACTCAATCAAAAGTTATATATAAAAAAATAAAAACATGTAATTTTTGTATAGAATAATTATTAATTATTTTAACTTTAGAACATTATTTACATCTTTAATATATTACATGATTTATTCTTACTTTGTTAAATATATTTTATACACATTTAATGATCTACAAAAGGAAATTTAAAATTAAATTAAAAAATTAATAACAACAAAAGCTTTTATTTGTTCTTTAATTGACTGCATATCCATTCCAGACCTTGATACAGTCTGTAAAATACATAACATCAAAATTATTTTTTATATTCTATTACATTTATCTATCAAATCACCTACCCTTCACCAGTCAATGCACAACAAGCTTGAATATGCCACTGTTGTTTTTTAATGGAAGTCAGGTTTAAATGTTTGCTTATTTCTGCAGCGGTTAATGCACCTTTCATGTCTTGTTTGTTGGCATAAACAAGAACAGCAGCTGAAGAAAGTTCTTCATTGTTCAATACCTTGTACAGTTCTTCACGACTCAAATCCAGACGACTGCGATCAGTCGAGTCAATGACGACTATCACAAACTAAAACATACATATAAGTAGTATTATTAAGTATTTAAAATGGATATCAACACAATTGATAAATTAATGAATATTTAAGCTGAACATTTTTTAAAAACAAATCATAAACAATTTTGATTTTAATGAAATAAAATTAACTTATCATAAACCCATAAACATGCCTTAATTTTAAATTTTATTATTAATTAAAATACTGTAAGTTAACATGCAATTATTAATATGTTACTTAATAGGAAAGCATTTAAAATTTAAATACAAAATATTATTAAGTAAAAATTACAACTAATACAAATTTTTTCAAAACTTCCTGAATTGAATAATAAATAAATGAAGGTCAAATACACAGATTCCATACATTATTTTTTTATCAATGTTGATCCCTTATTAATTACTTATGACTATGACATGGCCAAATATAATTGGTAATCAAAACATAATCACATATTTATTAATGGCTTAATAAATTATAGTAGTTATTAAATAGTATTCAGATCAACCACGCAAAGCATATAGAAAAAATGACTAATTGATGATATAACAGCTAGTTCACATTATATTTCGGCTAGTAACCAAATATCGATTGATTGTATCCAAATACAGTAGAACTCCGATTATCCAAATGCTAATCAACTGGATGTCCAATTAACCGGAAGAGAAAAAAAAGGAAAAGTCAGCTTTTATTAATTTTAAAATATGTCACTTATTATAGCTTATATATATATATGTGTGTGTGTGTATATATAATTAAAGCTTATTTTATTTCAGTTAAATATTTTAATAAAATTATTTTTTTATGGTTACGAATTTTAAATTATATTACATACATATTAATAATAAATATATACATACAATTATATTATAACCTTTGATATGTCATAATATGTCAAATATACCGATAATTATAGTTCTACAGTAGCTAATAACTAATTATTTGGGCTATATACTTAGGTACAGTATTGTTTAATCAATGATTTAATGTGTCAACAAATTAAAATATGTACATTTTACTATTGTAAAACTAAAAAATATAATACAAGATAATATGTTTAATGTAAAAACAAAAATTAATATTTTACTAAAAATTAATGAAAATTAACAAATTTTATTTTATCACATTATCGTTATCATAGACCCTATAAGTCTATGCACATTTACAACATTTTTTTTTTTTTAATTTGTTTAAATTATGCATACCTACATAGTGCATATAATATAATATCATAACAAAAAATTTAATTTTCAAATTTGAAATATCTTTGTTTGGATTAGATTAATATAACGAAAATACATTTGAATAAAATGGACTACAGCACCTACCTACATAACTGTGAATTACTTCAATATTTTAGTAAAAGTAAAAGTACTGTGCTGCCTAATAGATACTAAAAACAGAAATGTCAGTTTATGTTTAACACAAGTACAGTGTTAGGACTGAGTTTAAGTTTATACTAAATAAATATTTAAATAGAATAAAACAAATACTTGCAATTTTAGGTTTCTTTCATTAATAGATTGGTAGGTAGGTTCTTTTAAATTAAGGTAATTTCTATAGATATATTATGTAAGATAGCAGCATACACAAATAATTAAAATATCTTTTGATAAATTCTTGGTTTAGTAGGTAAAACTGAAATAACTAAAACTCTTTATAATCTTTCTGTTCTAAACAGTTAATGTCTTTACCAAGGTTATAAATGAATACTAATTCTCTGTATATTTTAGTGAATACTTTATGGAAAATATGATTTTAATATGAAAATTTATATTCACACACATCCAAAATTATCTCAGGATTGGAAGCGGAGCTTATGAATTAATGCATACCTCAGTGTTACAATAGTAGGTGGACCAAGCGGCTCTGAGAGATTGCTGTCCGCCCAGATCCCACATAATGAAATGTATATTGTTCCATACAACTTCTTCAACGTTTGAGCCAATAGTCGGTGAAGTATGTACCACCTCATTCATTAAGAACTGATACAATATGGTGGTCTTGCCCGCATTGTCCAAGCCAATTATAACAATTTTGTGCTCTACAGCAATACAAAAACAAGACATTGCATTATTGACACAGACGAAAAACGTGAACCAACTATCATAGAGTGAAGGCATTTAAAAATATTTACCTTCAGTGCCGAAGTAACTCCATATTTTTGAAAACAAGAGGCCCATGGTGATTGTGGGCAGGCCGCAGGCTGTATTGATGGAGAATACTGAAAACAAAACATCACGACAGCAAAAAATTAATAAAAATCACATATGCATTGATAATGTTTGCTTGCAGTCAAGGGGTACTACGTTATACAACTTTAGGTCTACATTAGACGGACAGAGTACACCTCGCTTTTGGACCCTTTCCCACACAGTAATATAAATATAAATCATCCTACTACAGTTATAAACAGACGAGGTAGAATGGGTACCTACCTATACACTCACCGATCTCCAGTCACAGACCACAGAAGGTGCGTGTGTTTTGTCACCACTTTCGCTTTGACGTTCAGATGCACAACTAAAACCTACGAAAAGAGGGACGCGCGACAATATCACTGCACTGCTGAGGGTGAGACGACGGACGTCGCCGCTACAGCCGATTGAAATACACCAATATCTTTATTATCCGACGTCGTGAACTCGCTCGAGGAATACGCACACGCACGGCGGTCGCGTAAAATTTCGTACCGCAGCGGGTGTTGGGTTTCAGCTGGTCGCGACGCACGTTCGGCACCTCCAATGTACGGAGGTCATAGTTGCTGCTGCTGCCGCCGCACTAATTGCCACGGCCGTTGTTTGGGCTACAGGTGGTGCAGTGCGCGACCACATCTATGAAGTTAATAATAATAATAACGAGAAGACGACCGACCGACTGATCGACCGACGACCGACTGACTGACTGACTGAGAACGCACTGCCGGACAACGGACGACGGGACGACACGAGCATACGGCACCCACTGAACGAGATCACAGTAATACGGTTTCACACTTTCACGCGAAAAGGAAAAACGCAGTATTACGATATTGTTAAATATTATTATTATTCAACGCGACGACATGTCGACATGTTAATAGTTAATAGGTACTTAATAAATAATAATAGTAATGTCAATAACCACAATAACAATAACAAACGTATATGGTTTATACCACTGTATACCACTGAAGATTATACAGGTAAGTGGGACCAATGCGAAATCAAACGGTGATAACCTTTGAACGTCAATGAACGGAGTCAAAAATCAGAAGCAAACCCATCAGTGAGCCACTGCACGTCGAAGCTGATCGTTAATGGGCAAAAGTGAAAGTCGTATCGTTTTTGGGAGGGGGCATTTAATGGGAGCAATAGAAACGAAAAACTATTTAGTATTTTATTCTTTGTTCGACTACGTGCGTTATCGCTACCAGCCTGCTCGTCGTTCAAATCTAGATAAGGGTACAAATAAAATAAAATAAATATTACTACCTATTAATTCTTATCTATCACAATTCACTACGACTGATAACGTGCGAGATGCTTCCGCGCAATCGCGGCAATGTGCCATGCCATTGTTAATTCTACAAGTCGGTTCGGACGTAATTATATAATACAAATACCTCATTCTTAGTGACCTTACGAATTACTTTACTCAACTATATAGGTACTTACCTATTATATAATTATTAATTATTACTTTTAAATTTTTAATATAAAACGAAATTTGGTAAATTTTAGGATAAACTATACCATCGTTGATAAAAACTAAAAGTTCGAAATCTTTACCAATTATGTGATTTTTTTTCCTTTACATTATTATACTCGTAATGTATAAAAATAAAATTATTACTATTTAACTCGAGGTCACTAGCAACTCGCAAGACGTTCCGATCGTAAAGCTACTCGCACGCGGACTTATTTTTCATGTTTGATAAAACTTTATAAAACATTTATGTACCTACATAATTAATGAATTACGACATAAAATCACCTTAAGGCTTAGGTCCTTAAATATAAATTATTATATATTTATTGATGTAAACAGTGCACAATATATTGTCTTATTATATTTTATAGCCACTAGCCAGTCTTTCATAAATTAAAAAATTAAACTAAAAATAAAAACCAAATTAATGTAAAAAGGTAGATTGATATAATATTATGTTTATTCATTATTCAAAATCACTATATCTTTTGAAATTGAAACCATCCTATTCGTCCTCAGACCTCAATGCATGATTGGCAGAACCTAACAGAATGTTCAACACAGATAAAAATTTTACATGAGTAGGTTAGGTTATGCTAAGGACCTAAGATTTATCAAATATCATCTAGTTTATAAAGGTCCAAATTACAAAAATTATTCTGGGTTTGACCAAACTATTTTGTGTATCCTAGATTCCTAGGTTTTATCGACATTAATTTACCGGTGTATCCTAAGTTTTACCGGTATTCATACTTTTACTGTAACATGTACAATGTGCATAAGTAATAAATAGTAATATAATACTATCTGTGATTATATATTATATATTATATTATTATTATTATTTTGATACATCATAAAATATATTATTTTTGTCACAATCTAAATAATATCAATATGATACATCACAAGTTCCTGCGCTTATTACTTAATTAGGTTGTTAGAAAAGTAGATATTTTGTGTGCCAGATGTACAGTGCACACTATGCGCCGTGTTG
>VUJU01006226.1:0-10969 GCA_009835225.1 Aphis craccivora
CTATAATGATGTTATGAGTTTTCTCTATAGCTACTTGAAGAAAAACTTATGGAAAACTTAGTGTTATAATTTTAATCCTTAGTAGTTATGAACGCAAAAATTTTTTTGATTTTTCAACTTCAAAATTACTTGCAAATTTTCGCGTTTTCGACAAATTTTGTAAAAATTTGAAATATAAACGCTTATAAAAAAAAATTGTGACTAACAATTTTTAATTTTTTTTAGCTACAATAAAAACAACTCATAAGGAACCTTGTATAAAATTTTCAAAACTTTTTGATCATCTAAAAATTTTTTATCGACACTTCAAAAAAAAATTTTTCAAAACATCTAAAATTTCAGTGGTCTATAAAAAACTCAACATTTTTTGAAAATTTAACTATATATAGATAACACTGACATTAACATTTGGTGAAAATTTCAAGTATTTAAGTGATTAGTTTTTGAATTACAACCATATAAAAAAATCGATTTGGTCGAAAACTGGTTTTGCGTAAAAATTCCCGTTTTTCCGTCATTTTTTTTTTTTTTGTTTTTCTCGATTTTTTTGAAAACTGTTGGAAAATGTTAACTTTTGACCTCTATAATGCACCAAGGATATTCACTTTTACATCGGAAACAACCCTCAAAGTTTGAAATTGGAGAATTATTTCGACTAGTTATGCTGCACATAGACACAAAAAAAAAAATACAAATCATTGTAAAATCAATACATTCTTCACTTCGTTCAGAATCTAAAACGTCAAAAAAAAAGGACCCTATAGAATACTCATCGGCCGTCGCTGATTAATAATTAACAGCTCTGTATTCATCATATGGGAGATTTTTGATTTTCTTTTCTTGACGATGGTGTCCAACGATATTCCAATCAACTTTGATTAGCAATTTTAGCCTGTAAGTACAATAAATTTAAAAACTGCACATCGAATTCTAAATTTTAAAATTTATTTTCATCATTTCCCTTCAATAATATTGAGAAAATCATTTACGTAATTATAATATTTATTTATACATTTGTCATGAATCATGATTAAACATAAATACAAACTTATTTCAAAAATATATGGTATTTATTTGTTAAGCTTTCGATCCATATTAGTCATAGTATGGGATGGAGTGTAGCATGTTATAAAGAGTAATATTTAGGTAATTTATATGGCATAAACATTTAAGCCGTGTCAGTAATAATTAATGAACATAATAATTGTGTGTAATACATTATCACTTGACGCTAATACTATTACTTAGAATTATAATTTGTACACGGAAATTAAAATATATATTTCTTTGCATGATCATAAAAACTACTAAAATCAATAGCAAATTGAACATACCTACTGGCTACTTTCTAAAGGTTTGATTAATTCATACATTTTTAGAATAGGCTATTTGGAAGTCACTTTTATATTTAAAATCTTATGTAACTATAGTAAATGTAAACGTAATGCAACTTATTAATATATAGGTATATATTTATTTAACGGAATTTTAAAAATAACATCATAATTTTCAGGTTTGTTTTTTAAAACTTGAAATTTTAAATCGACTTCCTAAATATTCTGAATATTTTTTTAAAGTATTCATGCATAGAATATATATAAGTTACCTATAATAGTATAATAGTTAGTGTAGGAAACTTATAAGTATAATATTTACTTACCTATGTCTAGTTACAAGACATAACTAGTAGAAAGTAGAAAGTAAGTAGTAGTAGTAGGTATACTTTAGTACTTTACTACTCATTCTAAGTATTAATGTCTGTTGCATCTAAACTAAACACATATTTAACTTTAACGTACCTATATAATAATTTAATTTTGGAGCTAAGTTAATTATTATAATAATGATTTTTAGATAGTTAATATAGTAAATACCTATAGTGCATAACTAAAAGAACACACACACACAAAACAATAATACAAGTATAACGCCCGTACAATTGAACTATATTTTTGTCACATACTCGTATATACTATTTAGTACATTTTTTTTTTTTTTTGTAATTAAGAAGTGAGTAGAGTAAATGTTGAATTAAAAATTTCAAGAATTTAAAAATGCTGCCATAAAAACAAATGAATCTAAATGTCTCAAACTCATTAGGGCTTTCAAATTTGAATGTTAGTGGCACGAATTAAGATATCTTAATTCGTGGTTAATGGATTAAACATTAAAATATGATTCAGTTCTAATGGTTATCACTTATCAGGGTCTCGAAACACTGGATCAATTTATCAGCATACCTGTTTGCTTATCTACTATTATCTACTTATGTATAATTGATAACAATACGAGTTGAAACTTGAAATCACAAATATTATTAATTATATATTATATAATAATATATTATATTGAATTATCGTCAAAAAACAATGTACCTACCTACAACTTATGCTAAATAACAAATACAATCTAAAAAAAACAATAATAAACGTACTTAAAATTTCGAGTTTGCGTGGTGTTGTATCATCGCAAGAATTAGTAATTACAACTATTGCAGTCACACAGAAGATAATCAAAGTACACACTAATATAGTTTGTAGTTATTTATATAAATACTAAAATAATTTCAATACCGTATCTATAATCTTATTAATACTCAATAGACTTTTTGTAAAACTTACAATAATATACTTATATCAAGATGATGCGCTACGATGAAGGTGAACTCACAGATCATAGGCCTTGTGCAGGCATTAGAGCGGATCTCAAAATGTGTTTGTTGGAATCGGACTGTTGTAAAATAGTAAGTAAACTTTGTCCTACAAAGAATACACAATACATATTTTATAGATATTCTAATTTTGTAACGAGTATTAATTATAATTTTTAGCAAAGAAAGTTGCCCAAAGACTGCTTGAAAGAGAAAAACTGTCCACCAGAATGTTTGGCATTACAAAATACATTTTTTGAATGCAAGAGATCACTTGTAAGCAATGAATTAATTTAATCAAATAGATGATATTATGTAATCTAATTCAAATACCTAGTTTATATTAATAAGCTGATATCATAAGTATTATAAATATCTAGTTTATTATATAACTACAAACAATTTTGACTTTTCTAATTTTCATTAAGATCTTAAAATCAAATTTTCTGAAAAATCACCTAAATAACCTATTAGGTTATACTTACATCAATTTGATGATCTAGATTTATTTTTGAAAAAATTAAATCAAAATATTAGTTTACAATTGGCAATAGTTTAAAAACATATTTATTGTTATATTCTTAAAATATGGCCAAGTTTTGAAAAAAAAATTAAATAAATAAAACAAGTAAAAATGCAAAAATATCTGTTTCAAAAATAACCTTGTAATTTCAAAATATGGAACAAAAAATGAAAAATTAAATTCTTCATCTATGTATCATGGAAAATGCTAGTAAATACATTGCTGTTTAAATATATAATTGTATTAACTGTAATATCTATTTTTAAAATTATATTTGTAAAATTATAACTATTATATTTTTAAACTATATAATATCTAATATTCAAATAATTTTATTCCAGTTGGATAACAGACAGCGATTTAGAGGAAGAAAAGGCTACTAACAGTGTACATACTGTATAAATTTCAAGAGACGAAGACTTTCTCTGATATTTATATATTAGTTATAGTTATTTTCTTTTCAGTTGTTAAAAATAAAGTTATTCAAAAATTAGATTTTTACACTATAATTTGTATAGATTTAATTAACAAAACATTTCAAATATTACAAAATATACAAGCTATTAAAAATCATATTTTGTATACAATACACATACATATAAAATAATACATTTATAGATATCTAAATTATTTCTAATCTTGCTCAGTCATTATTTTCTTTTGAAACGCCACAATTCTTTAGCAACATTTTTTTGTTTATCAGTTCCTAGTTCATTTACAAATGGGATAATATCTAACAATATATCTTTAGGAGATTCGTGTACATCATCAAACCATATTTTAATATCTTTATACATTTGTATATCATTAGTATATTGGAAATGTTTGGGCTTAACAATTGGTCTAAATACTTTGATGGGTTTTTCATTTGCCAACATTAATCCTCTGACAGCTACTGATAATGATGACAAACTAATGTCATATATAGAAACACCAAACATAAAGTCTGAACTTAACATTACATCAGCAGCACTAATTGCATCAGCTCCTTTGCAAATGTCAGATAAACTCGAAAAGCGAGTTAGATAGTTCTCTTGAAGAAACCCTAAAACTGTACTTGGTTGCATTGCAAAATTTTCAACCAAATTATCAGGGTTATAAGTAAATTTAAACTGGAGTGGCGAGTTAATCACCTCTCTCTTTGGATATATAACACGACCAATAGAACGAAATAAATCAAGATTTACGTCCATTGAAGAGGTAGAAGTGGTAGAACACTTTTTACTAATTTTATTTTGGACGCTCATACAAATAAAACTTAAATTTATAATTGATGCTCTCAGATCCCCGTTAGTCTCATCATATATAGCATTCATTTCAGTAGAATTTGGTATCCTTAATAATTTATTCTTCTGTTGTTCAGATTTAACAATATGTTCCAATACAGCCAGGACAGATTTTTTAGTGATTGAATTGAATTTGATTTGTTGCACTTTCAATCTTTCTAAGATTTCTGTAGAAAATAAATCACGGATAATTTTCTCATTGTTAATTATAAATATAATTGGAAATTGTGAGAGTGTATTAAAACGCATCATAATATCATGAAACTCTTCTGGTTTATCAAGAAAAATATTAGGAATATCTTTGATCAACAAAAATTGACCATTAGAAACACCACATTTTAAACTACGATATCTTGTTGCGCCCCAAATAAAATCTTGGAACTTGTCCTTTACATTTTGGTAACAATAACTGTCAGTGCACTGATCATAAATTGGTTCAGTTGTCATAGGGGTTATCCATTCTAAACAAATAAAACCACACTGTTTGGCAATCAATTTTACTGCAGTTGCTTTAGCACATCCCGTTGGTCCAGTAACAAGTAAAATTTTACTTTTATTTAATAAATTGCTATTTAAACTTTCAAACCAATGTTTTACTTCTTTAATTTTACCATTATGTACAGCTAGTTTAGAAACAGATTGAGGAGTATAAATATTACACCAATCAGAATTTTTATTTTCACTTTGAGTAAGAGCCGTATGAGGCCTTTTTTTATTAGATGGCTTCAATAATTTTATTGTTGATGGAATCTCTTCGAAAGATGGTTTAATCCATGCTTTTTTTTCAGGACTCATTATCTAAAAATTTAATTTAAAATTAAAATATTTAGTAAAACAATAATGAAATCAACATTTGAATAATAATAAATAACACTGAATTAAAACTAATAAATATTCAGTTGTTTTAATGTTATCAAAATAATTGAAACAATTCATTAATTTAAAATAAAGAGACTAAAAACTAATACTTACAGTTTTAAAATTTGTAAACCCCAAAATTAGATAGTAGGTAGATAGTAGATACTATTGGTTTTCATCAAATAATTTGAATTATGAAAACTAATAAATAAATTAATGAATTATAAATGAAAATTAACAATAGAATTTTAATGATTACTACAATAAATCATACTAGAAAAATAGAAAATATAAAAATTGGAATTAGGTACTATGTTATCACATATATATTACATCTGTGGTTATCACATGGTATTATGGTAATGAAATATTGTTATCAATACCGAGACCATAAATACAAAATCATGAAGAAGTCTGTGGTGCGTTCGAAAACTCAACTATAGTTATAACTTATAAGTTAACTCGAGTAACCCAACGTCGTTCGGCGTAAAAGAGTTAACTCCGGGTTAACCCGACAACCCTTAAATAAATAGGTTATTTTAACTCCACTGATAACAATAGAGTTAACTCTACTCCGATTAATCATATTCGAACGCACCCCTGAATGAAGATTCTGAATTCTAATCTTCATGTATACATGACGTCTATGACCGAAAAGGATGTTATTATTACAGACAAGTGCGGATTTATAGGTATGTCGTATGTGGTGAGCCGTGGGTGGATTGCATTGTAGGGGTCCCTTATGGCCTTATACATAAACAGACAACAGCCCCTATAGACTGCAGCCCACTCAGCCCTTCCCTCCCCTAAATCCGGCTCAGAATTAACAGAATATATTTGTATTCTGCATTAGTGTGCTACACCTACACAATTTAAGATATACCTATATATAAATGTATGTTGTATATATGTATATCTTGAATCGGTTAAATCGTGGTGTGCTTTTATAAATATATTATTCTATGATAGGGTTGGGATACGTCTCGATTTGGCGAGATGTTCCCGACCGATTTTTAATATACTTGTCCCGCATCCCGCTTTAATTCTTAGCGGGATTTATAAATAGATTTACATATACAACTAAACCCGTATAACTGACTTAAGTAAAAAATACTTTTCCAACAATAAACAATTGACTAGTTTGAAATTAATATAGGTACCTACTACCTATTAAAATATAATAAAATAAATAAATAATACGCATTATACATGTATACCTATATTAATGTAGTAACAGGTTTTATTATGATAAATCAATATAATTTCGTGAATTATAATTGCTTGTATTCAAATTTTTATATTTTAATTTAGTAGTTATTTATTTTGAAAAGGTGGTAATATATTATTCGTCCAAATAACTTGATTTGTATTGTAAAAAACCAATGTTCTCTTTATAATTTCAAGTTCTTCAGATACTGTGCTGAGGCGGAACTTTAACAACATATTTTCTTTTTCTAAAAGAAATAATTTTAATGCCATCTGAAAAAAAATACACTATAAGTAGGTAGGTATTAGGTAATTAATAGGTATAGTCGTACAGGTATAATACCTACTATAATACAATATTAATTTATAGGAATCCAATTTTTATGAATTAAGTAAATAATTTTCAAAAATTCTAATTATTATTTGGTAAGTACACACAGGAGTACTAGACACCAGAGTATCAGATACAGGTCCAGAGCTGCTGCATTTGTGGTATGGAAAATATTGGTAAATACTGAAAAAATATTTTCAGTAGAATATATATACTATTCAAATTTTGGTACTCGTCTAGTATGCTACCTAACTCTGCTTTTTTGGTATAGTAATGTAGTATAGGTATTACCTACCGGCTACCATAAAATTCTAGGTACTTAACTAAACAATAAAACCATAGATTAAATATTTAAATGGATAAACTTAGAGAGCCTATATAAGCCTGTATCTAGGCACTCTAGATATACCTACTAGTACCTATATTTAATCTATGATAAAACCAACCAAAAAACTTCACTGTATTTTATCAATTAAAATGTATCTAACTAAAACTGATTTAATGTATTAATGATGAGTGATTGTTAAGCAGATATTTTATATTATTGTAATAACGTCATAGGTTAGGTACTTTTCCCAACAAATTTCTAACAAATCGTGTTTTACCTATGTATTAATGGATTTAATGGATTGCAACCATTCTTCATCATAATGCCTATTTAGCTATAATTTTGTACAGCTGTATGTTATTTATCTTAATAGGTACCTAACTTAAATGTACTTTCGTCTTTACCACAGTAAAATTTAATGTAATAAAAATAACTACTATAAATCATAGCCCATAGGTATAAGTAACATAAATACTATACGCAATACGCATAAAGCTTTTTGGTAGGTATATCTTATACGTACAAATTAAATTAAAATCTGTAAAAATAACTTACTTCATTATCTCTTCTACGTTTGGCCTCTCTGGACTTTTTAGCTGCCATGTTGTTCCTTTTTCTCTTTTCGTAATACTTCGCGTCTTTTTTTTCTCTCGGAGTATCTGTTTTCAGACGTCGGACTTGAGTATGTTGCACACCATATATTTTACAAGTACATTCATGGTCATGCAATTTGTCATTTTCTAAAAGAAAATTCAATTGAATTACAATATAAGTAATAAGGTACTGAAAAATATATAGCATAATAAATTATGAAAAAGGGATACCTACTGCTATAATTATTTTGTATACAGGACGGACAATCTGTTCTAGAGTTATTTCGACTAAAACTCAATGAATCCATTCAGTTGCACGATTTTATATTTTTTTTTACAGGATATACCTACTGGAAACTGCCCTTTTGCTGCCAATAATAAACATTAAAATAAATATATTTTATAGCTATAAAAAGTTATTTATAAATTAGTAATACTACATCATCCAGTATCCACTATACAGAGTGGTTCACGTCAAGTATGTCTACCTTCACCCCTATTATTTTTATTCAGTAATAAATTTATTTTTAAATTCTAATCTTTGTAATTTCTAAATAGCTACCCTTAACGGCCTTATTTTCAAATTCTTAGATTTTGTATTCCGTTGAAGAAGAATCCTGTGATAATACCAACTTTTTTTAAAAAAGAATAATCCTTTTTTCCTATAAATAGTTAAGTAGATAATATTTTAGAAAAAATGTATGTATGTCCGAATTGAAATTTTAGCTATTAATTTATGAGTTATTAAACTTAATGTAATAAGGATATAATAGGATAATAGATTTGGAAGATATGGAAGCTCAAGCTATATTATACTATGTACTATGATAATTTTAAAATCATTTATATTAATCCATCAACATTTTATATTTAGTAAAGATGATTGTCTGAGTATTATAACATAATACTATATAGATTAAACATTATATACATTTTATAGTTATGTTAAACTATATTATTTAAAGATTATTATCTTAACAGTAAATACATACATTTTAATACCTAATTTAGAAACTTCAAACTATATTCATTCAAATTTTGATTTAAATACATCAAAATTAAAATATATATGTATTTACTTCATAGTTTAAAGAAACAATTATTAGAATGAGCATAATATGTTTGATAAATTATTTACCCTGTATAGTGTATAAAACACTAAAACCATTATAAACCTATAGATATAAATATGTGATATATTATAAATTTTAATGTAAGCTACAATATAGGCTATTAAATAATAAACGTAAACATATTTATATATATATTGATAATTAATAATATTTACTATACATGCTATATATAGATTAATAGTTATACGTCCTGAGACTGTTGCTCGATAGTAAGTTGATGAATAGTATGAATAATAATGTATAAATAATAATTCATACAAAGTATAGCTAATTAAATAAACATTATTATAAAAAGTTAGTGGTAAACACAGAAATATTCATTGAGGAAAGGCTAAAGGGTTAGATTAATAAATATTTATGTTTATTGTTTATATTTATTATATTATATATGTATTATAGAAACATTTCTAAGGTGAAAAAACATGGAGGAGGTTTGAAGTTTGATTAGTTTGAACACCCAAAATTGTCTTTCATGTCTTTCAACTGTGAAGTGTGAAGTCACCATAGTATGAATTGAGCAGAATTGTTGTATGTTATATATAAATAGGTATCTATCTAAATGATTAAATAGGTATATAGCTATATGTTTTTATTTTATACGAATATTTTAAGAACTAGGTATAAGCTATTTATAGTAATTTAGTCTTTGAATATAATAAAATTAAATACAAACCAAAAGTTAACTAATATTATAGTAGAATGTCGAACTTTGGAAACTTTAGAACCTGATAACAAAACAAAACATTATAAAAAATATTTGCCATTTAACTGAATTTTTAATTTACCAACTTGCGAAATCAGTAATCACGAATTCGGCTATATCAGCAGTGTTATATTATTAGATATTTCTGAACGACTTTCGACTATATAGTACTGAAAAGGAAAGGAAAATAGTAGAAAACTGTTGTATACAATTTGGGAATCAGCTATACTGACTGCTTCTTCCCAATATTTTGCTTTAATTTGAGTTATATATTTATTCTATGCTCATAAATATAAATGTATTTTTACTTAATTACATATCATATTTTAACGTCATTTTTATACACCTCTATATATATATAAAATTAATAACATCTGTAGGTATAGTTTATAGTATACTATATAATAATATATAGGTACATAATAATGTTGTATTATTGTAATATTCTATCGTTTATGACTATTATAAACAATGACTATAGTCAGACACATAATAATATGCCACCTTGCACGCGAACGTATGCAAATTATCAGTCGTGAAATCAAACACCAATACACCATAATCATTTGTAACCCGGTCTAAATTACACCCTACTAATTTCATAGTTTGAAAGATAGGTATTATATTATGGTAATTTACTTTATCACTTTTTATTGTCATAATAGGACAGCTATATTTTCCGACGCCCGTACCTACACAATAACGTTTATCGACGGTGACATCGAAAAATATAACACGAAATTTAATAATTATCAATTTACCCTATTTCTTTTATAAATATATTTTATGAGTTTTACAAATCACATAACGTCCATCAAAAAAGATTCAATGGCAATATTTTATAATAAACGCCCAGCAGTTATCGTATTATTTATTTGTACATATAATTAGCTATCCTATAATATTATACTATAGGCATACAATGTGTTACACACTTACACAACATACAAAATATCTATATTTCATAATAGTCTATAATAGGGAACTTTTTTTTTTTAAATATGTTAACCTATTAGTTATTACCTATAATAATATTATATAGTAAAAATCTTTGCGTGCCATCTTAGGCACGTCGCACGCGTGCCATGGATTTTCCATCCTTGGTCTATGATATACTTACATAATATTTAAGTATTTAACATGCGTCATGTATGTATGATATTATATTCAGTCCAGACTACTCCAAAGTCCTGTTTAATAAATAATTGTTAGTTGTTACCTTATCAAAAAACAAATTAAATTATACTTAAGTATTTATTTTATTTTATTTGTTTGATAGTAGATAAAAGTTGAAACAAAAAAAAATGCTTTGCTCCAGAAATTCCCCTGGGTTCCGCGTAAAACTAGCGCAATTTTTT
>VUJU01006227.1:0-10965 GCA_009835225.1 Aphis craccivora
ATATATAGTATACCTATTTGTAATTAAATATTAAAATCATTTTATATTGTGGTTGTGAGTAATATTGTAATCTGGGGATTTTTTTTCCTAGGGTCGGGGATTTTTTTCCCGGAGTCGTTCGTCAGGGGATTTTTTTTCCGGGGATTTTTTTTCCCGGGGATTTTTATTCCGATTACCCGGCTAGGTATATATGATAAAATTATTATCGACGATAACTTGACACTTGTCATGCTATATAATTTATTGTTCGTACCGTCGGCAGTTTACCGAATGTCTCTTAATTGCGACAGTTTGCGTTCATTTTATGAAAAAATTGTGAAAATGCTCTAAATATTAAGAAAATACACGAAAACTTCCCCCACTAATCATTTAAGGTAAATTTCGTCAGAAAATGCAAAAAAAAAAATTACTTTAAAATAATCAGTATTACCCAAAACACATTATTTACTAACGGGCAAATGTTTCAAAACACCAGGAAAAAAATGCCTTTGCATCAAAATACCATCCCTAATGATAATGAACAAATTTAATATAGTTATATTTTGACGATACTACGTAATACCTACCTATTTGTGTTAAAAAAAAAATAAAAAGTTGGTTTTTTAGTGTATCTGCATTAAAATACATTAAATTAGTTATTAAGGGTACGTTTTTTGGTGAGTTTTTTTCGGGATCCCTTTAGACTTTAGGGTCTCCGAATTTTATTTTAGTGGGTATTGACGTTTTAGATTTAGACTGTTAGGTACCTATACATAAATACACTTTTACTATGTATAATATAATTGTACAGATAACGGAAAAATCCCCAGCTAGACCAGAAATATATTTCCACACGATTAGAATTGAACGTATGCTGTCGGACTTTGTATCGCGGACATTGGACCGTGATTTATCTCAGAAATGCACGCGAAATTATTGACTTACACACCTCGGCTAGAAGAAGCCGTTTAGATTGGGAAATGCCAAAAAGGTTGGTAGGTACAGTAATATTATTAATATCGTCATCGTGACGCGCAATAATACGGAAACGCACGGGTGAAATCGAAATGTCGAAAAATATTGTATTATTAATTATTATTTATTTGATTGCAAATAAGCAATAATGATCGGAGAAAGGTGATAAACGAAATTCGCGCGCGCATAATTTAATGTCGTTGACCCAGGGACTACAGCCGTGGCGGCGGCACGTCGGTCAGCTGGTACGAACGACGACAGCAACAACAACAACAACAATAATAATAATAATAATAAGTAATAACCATGAGATGAGGAAACAAGGTTTTTTTTTAAAATAGAACGCAAAACAGACGAGTGGTCTGGAGTCGAAATAATACTCAAAGCTTTCGAAATCGCTGATTCTCACCTGATAGATGGACGATCTGGGCAAATCTAAACACACGGCGCAGCACAGTATGCCTCCCAGCCTATGCTCCAGCTTTTCCGAAGCGGTGTGCTGCTTGTCGCCGCCACCGCCACCCCGACCGAACACGTCATTACCGCCACCGGAAAGCTTGGCCTTTTTTGGATTAGGTTCACCGTCGTCTTTAGTGATGGATACGTTTTGTTGCTGTTGCTGTTGCTGCTGCTGTCCATCAATGACCACCGTTATATTGTCTGGTTGACCGCCTGTTTCCACCGCGGCGATCTGCGCCGAACCTTCACCGTCGGACATGACCCGACTGTTTTCCGGGAAACGGCGAGTAATACAATGAATTACGTTTGAGCAGACCCAAAAGTGATGTGCCAGAATAATGTCGTTTACTCGGTATGGCTACTTATCGGGCACCACTAGTATTGTACAAATGCAATACTCGCCCGCTACAGCAAACTCAAAAACGTAAAAAACAAATTTGATGGAGGTCAGCAGAAAAAAAATTCAATACAGTAATATTACACTTGGCTGGTGCGCGACGAGTCAAAGTGGTACGGAAAAAATAAAAACGATATAAAAAAAAAAAACCAACAACTGCGCCGTAATAATAAATACAACTTGTCCAGCGGACGGGCGGGCGGCTGAGTCGCGTCAGCTGTTCGATCGGGCTGCGCGCTTCAAGGACGACATACACGCGCACGCGCACGCGTACCGACTTGCTCTACTGCCTGCTGTCGACGATGCTGAATCCCGAATGGCTGGCCGGCGGTGTACTTCCCTTGGGCGGTGACGGCGGCATGCGTTCGGTGACGTGTACACGTCGCTCTACCGCTAATCCGGGACTATATTGCGGGTATTGATTATTTGATTATTGCCGACGGTTGGCTCGTGTTAGTTACAGTGCACCATAGAGTAATATTAATATTCTATGCGGTGCACGAAACATTGTAAGGACCCCAAGGACGGTGTATTATATTTATTTTTTTCATAATATACTTTCGCAACTCGTAATGTTGCGGGAAGTCCTCCTCCCCCTTCTCGTACGTCGTCCAAACGCTCTCTCGACACGCGATTTACATTATAAATTATAATAATAACGGATAATATTGTATGTCTTTGCCCTAGGTATATGGCTATACCCTAACCGTATAGGTGCATCTACAATATAATTCGGTCTTCGGTTGTTTTGAGCTTTTGACGAATTGACAGGATTGGGAACTTGGGACGTCGGTGGTTAAGATGGTTATAGGAGCAGGGCCGGTCTTAGTGAACTATATGCGCCCTGGGCAAGGAATATTAATGTGTCCTCTAGTTAAGATTAAGTATTTTTTTTACTCAAAAGAACCTAACTCTCAAGGCGTTCATGATATATTAGCACCCATGGGCGGTCGATTGGTTAGGCTGGTTAGGAGTGTTAGGACGGTTAGGTGAGCTAACTAAGGGGTTAATCTTGAAAGGCTTTGAAGTATTGTTTTTTTCTCAGTGAGAAATTTTTATCAAAACTGAATATCTTGACTACTTGGTGACGTATTTAGGCAGGGGTCGATCACCTCGAGTGGCATTTTTATAGGGGTGGCATCAGATTTTTAAATAACCCATCTTCTGTTAATAAAAATGAAATATAACACAAACTAGTTAATATTTTTTTTTTACTTTTGTTCTAAATAGGATAACGATAACGAGAGGTTGCCGAAAAGTGAACTCCGACGTGTTCTTTATGTGGATGTAGGGGGTGAGAAAAACCATTAGCACCCAGGTGCAACATTTCTGAATATGTCTCTGCACGACTTAACTACAACGTCAATCTTAAAAGAATCTCAGTAAGATGTTTAGTGGTTTACTTAGATGTTTATTTACATAATTACATTTAATACTACTTAGTAGTTATAGTACCTGCATAAGTGCATATATTATATGAACGATGTATTTGAATTTGATGTAATACATAATTAGCTAAGTTACACATCATAAATTCTATATAAGACTTGACAATTGTTTGGTGAATATCTACAACGGAAATGGCAAGATCAAATATCTATTTTAATAGTTTTAAAAAAAACGTCATCTAGGAAAAGAAGGTAGATAGGTACCTACTTAGAAATACCAAAGTTTAAAATTTGAATGAGTTCATTGTTTAAGCTATTTGAAGAAGATAAAAGGAAATAATTGCGATAATTACTGATCATGTTTGCTAAATCACTCTATATACCTATAATAGGCTATAGCCTCAATTTGTTTTATTGTGACATTGAAATATTTCTAACACCGTTTTATTCAAACTTTATAAGTATTAAGTTTAAGATATTATTGTAAACGGTTATATATTTACTTTACTCTAATTTTAGTCAATTTTTGGCTTAGATAGTTTTGGATATTATAAAAAAGATTAATTAAAAATGATTTATTTTTTGACTCATTTCTAAATGTACAAACTAGCGAACCGTAAATAAATAATACGTATATTGTTTGTAAATAATATAATATTTTATAGCAGACTGTAGTATTATAGTGTATTAGTGTCTGTAGTAGTAGTTGTAGTAAATGTATATTATTGTATACAATACACTTATACACATAGCTACAGCTGAAAATCAATAGGTACCTTTGTTAATAAAAAAAAACATATGTACCTAGTCTAAAGTACAAACAAACAACACGTAGGTACTTATAAAATAAAGATTATCATTTATAACATGTATTATGTAAATAATATATACATGCCTAGATAAAAAGATTTGTTTACATATTTATCAATTACCTATCATACTCAATATGGCTTGTACTCTTTGGCGGTAGAGCCAACGTACGGGTATATAACTATTTTTTAACAAAATTGTAATTTTTCTTTTATGGCTGATTCAATTTTCGATCAAACCAAAATATTTAATATTTGATTTAAGTTAAACATATATAAATTATAATTATAAGTACACAGGGTATACAGAAAAAGAATTAAAAATATAAATTTTATAAAATTAATAAAATATATTCGTCATTAATTATTTGATCAGTACTCAGTATAGGTACATAATACCTATACTAGTTGTACAACATTCAGTTATGCACATTACAAATATATATATAAATATATATTATATTTATTTAATTTAAATATGTACATAAAGAATATATATTATATAATATAATATAGCCGATATAGGTCAGGTTAAATATTGAATAGGAACATTTTAACAATTTTGTCCAACCGTATTAGCTTGATTTTACACTATAGTTCATAGGTTCATTACATTTTGGTGTAAATATGTAATTATGTGAAACTAACTTAACAAAATCATACATATAAATACAATTACTTATTACAACATTTCAGTGTACTGTGTACCTAGTACCTACTTATAGTACACTATATAGAATTATTATAGTTAATACATGGTATATTTAAGTTATAAATGGGTGATCCGGCAGAATACATATATGATTTTCTCGAAGGATACATGAATTAATTGTTTAGTGCATACCTACTGCCAGTGGCGTATTCGGATAGAAAATAAATTTAGTTTTAAATAATGTACTTATTATCCTATTATATTTTTAATTATTTATAAAACTGTTTTTCTTATAGCACCACTGGTACCTATCGAATGTAACAAAAAATATATATATATATACCTAATAATAATTAGTAAATTATTGTGACCATAACAAAAAATTACAAATTACTATTGATGATGTTTTGAAGGAATTGAGCTTAAAAAAAGGCGTCTTAAATTTATTATTTAAATTAATTTATATAATACTCCATATTATTATATGGATATAATATATATTATATTATTATACTCCGTATTTATTATTTTCTATTTTAAAAATAATTATTATTTGCTTTTATTTTAAAATTAAAATTATATTTACAGTAGGTATTTTATACCTGTATGATTTAATATTACATAAAAATGATTATGTTTATTAAATAAATTATAAATAAAAAACGTTTCATTACAATATTTGATGAGTATATTATGAGCTTAGTGGTAGTAGATGTAATTGATGTAAAACAGAGAAATATTGCAACCAATTAAAAAATAAGTATATACCTATACCTATTACCTATATTATCTGGGCAACCCCCCCCCTAAAAAAAAAACATTCAAAATACGCCACTGTCTACTGCATATATAAATAAATAACCAAACAATTAATAATATTTAGTCTGCATAGACATATCGATTTTATATTTTATTGTTATTTGACTTTCAAAATAAACTAAATAATGTTGTAAATTTAAACGATGTTTAAATTGTTTTGAGACCACATTTTGACAAATCGATAAGTTATTTTCTCAAAAATATTATTCTCTATCTTTTTGGTAATGCGTGTTTTTACTCTGAGATTACTTAAAATCATAGAAAAAATGATTTTGCATAAATGCGTTTTGTCTATGTTGTGTGTCGCGTGTGGGCCAGAGAGAGGAAACAAATAGTGCGCTGACATACTCTTAATTTATTTATTACCTATAACCTAACCTAACCTATACTGATGTGTGCTACCAAAAAAATGGGAGCATATAAACTCTGCCACTAAAAAAATCAGGTAAAATTGAGTTCATGTAAACTCCGCCAGTGAAAAAAATCAAGTAGGTATAGTAGTATAAAATTAATATATGATATATTATTAAAAAAAATTACAATATACGAGTAATATAATATAATATCATTCAAATTAAATATTTAATTATATAGTAAAAAAATCATAATAGGTACCTGAATAATCGTTATACCTAATATAAAATCATATTTTTCATAATAATAATTAATAATCGTCCACATTAAATATTTAGCTGGTACCGAATTGGTTCTCATTTAATTACGCACATTTCCCTTTTCAGTTTTATAGGCTTAGGACTGTCAACTTAAAAGTAGGCTTGGTTAAAAATGCGCGTTAATGATGTGTTATAAAAAAAAATAACATAATATATACAATTTTAAATCGTTGATTTAGAAGTCAAATATAGTCATCAGTAGGTGTAGGTACAAAATACAAATAATTAGATATAATAAATAGGTACAATTATTTTAAATCATTGATTTGCAAATTTGAAGCAAACTTTCTTAAAGTATTCAATTCGCGTAAGCTTCTCATTGATGTATACTCAGTCATACAATTTTTTAAGTATTTGTTTAGTTTTCTTGTTTGCTAGTATTATTACTTCGAAATGTTATATAATTTAATTATTTAAAATATATATTGCTATATATACTATAGAATATAGAGTGTAGCCGTGTAGGTACATTTACATTTTATACTATCTAATTTATATTATAGATGTATAATATAGGCACTATGAAAAATGATTCTGAATAGACGGTTTGCAAGTATATATTTCTAAGAAGTGAGAAACTTTTACTATATCATGTATCATTTTATAACAGATGCATTAGTTGATAATTTTTCTATAAGTAATAAACTAATAAATGGTTGATTGAATCAATTTTATCTAAAAACAAAATGGGAACATAATAATATAATAATCAATATACTATCATTTCATTCTAAAATTAGGATTGATGAATGTAGGACCAGACTTCCTTTTAGGCCAGAAGCTCAAAGCTACTATTTGTTTAATTAAAAAATTTGAAACTTGTTTTATCCAAATAGTTATTTCTAATAGGGTACTATTATGGGATAGTGGGTGGGTGGCAGTATTTTGATAGAGATTTCCCACTCGTTTCTGTTTTAAATGAAGGAAAAAATTGGTTATAAATAAAAACACGATTAAAAATTACTGTAACAAAATAAAATAATATATATTTAGGTATTATAAATACACCGGGCAATAATAAATGATTGAATAATAAAACAATTATTGTTATAAAAACCAACTGATGATAATACAATTATCAACACAGATTAAAGTTTTACAATATAATGTACCACAGGTAATGTCATCCACAATATTAATTAAATAAAAACTACGCGGATTTAAAATTGTTTAAAAAAATACAATACATCTCTCACTCGTTTTTACACCCACTATTTCTATTTACATAGAAAAATATGCATGATATAGTGGGCATTTTAAAATCGGAACGTCTATAAATAAAATCTAAGTTATATATTTATGTATAAAAAAGGTATATTATATTCAGTGCGTTTAACAATAATAAAGTTTTTTTTTATTTTAAACACGTTGAGCTCAATATTGTGAATTAAAGAGTAAACCTTACATAATAATTCTATATTTTGAAAATCATAGGTAATAATAATTGCTAATGATACGTATTATGAAGTAGCTACTTATTAGGTATCTATCAAAAGTACTAAATTATTTTAAATGGCTTGTAAAAATACAAAATATTTTAACTATTGTTGAAAAATTTATATTTTTTCTCTCATCTTTATACACATTTTGTGTTTGTAATTAAATAACTTTTTTACTATTATACCTTATGTTGGTAATTAATAATTATAAATTATAATTATTGTTAAAGCCCAAATAAAATTTTCCAAGCTCTTTTTCTTAATTTATTTACAATTTAAATAAGAAGAATAACATTTGACGCTTGAATATAATATTACTGGAAATTGGAAACAACCGTAAAAAAATATAACTTTGTTATTGTTAATCATTTGATAATTGATTAGAAGAGTACTTTAATTTTGCTACGACAGAAATGGATTAGGAGACGGCACAAGTGGTGGTGGCAAAGTCGAAGTAGTTGGACCACTGAATGTGGATGGAGCCGTTTGTTGATTGGCAAATGGAGGTTGTGGTGTTAAACCAAATGGATTTGCCATACCTAAAATAATTATTAAAAATATTAAGAACAGTAGAGTAGACATAACAAAAATAAATATAATATGTTTTTTCATATTTAAATCTAAATAATTATAAATAGTTCAAATGTGTTATTCATTATTATTAACTTAATATATATAGAACTGTTAAAACAAAAATTATCTATTATAATAAATTTGAGTTAAAAATATGTTTAGATTATCAATTACAAAATGAGAGATGTTAATAACTTAATTTGTTTGACCAACATTGGAGGTGAATAAGTTATAAATAATTATCTGATTATGTAATGATGTAATATTATATAAATGTTATACTATTGATAAAGAAAATGTACATACCAGGTGGCCGTATTTGTGCAACTGGTGCTGGATTAATAGGAGCTGTTACTAGGTTATCCAAATTTACTAAAGCAGAATTTTCCCCCAAAAAACTGTGTGGTGTCTTTTTACCCGACGAGGAACCTTGTGAAGTTCCTAGTAGTTCATTGTTTAAATGAGATAGGTCAAATGGATCAGGAGTAGGTTCTAAATAAATAACATTAATATTAAAACAATATACATAGATACTTATAAAAAGTTCTGATTGTTTACGTACTCGTTTGTAATGATCGATTTCCTAAAAGAGCAAATTCATCAAATTCTTGATTTGGTTTGCTTAAAGGTTGAGCAGTTGTCGCAGGAGTCCAAGGGTCTGGAGGAGTCATTGCTGCAGCTGATGAATTTTGTGATAACCAAGGATGTACACCTTAAAATAATATTTTCGAATTACATGATTCTATGTATCACAAATGTGTTTATTTTTTACTTACCATTATTTATTGCGTTAGGCAATACATGAACAGGAGCATTGGCATTTTGTTTTTGTGTAACAGGTGACCAAGGGTCAACAGCTCGGTTGGGCGTTCCATTATTTAAATCTCCATTAGACCAATTTAAAGGCTGAAATTAAATGTTCAAATATTTAAAATGACTAATAAGTAGATGGTAAAATTATTTTTTATTACATATAATCCATATATTTAATTGTATTGATAAAATATTATTTGAATAGGATATAAATATTAAATATATGACTATTTTTTAATTTATTTTATTTTAATAGGTTTTGTTTATTTTATATAATAACCATGGCTTAACAATAATTTATAAATTATTTTTTATATTCTTAAGGAGTTCTATTTTTGAATTAAATTACCTGTGGTTGACTTTTTATAGGCATACCCCATGGGTCTGCTGTTGCCGATGCTGTTGCACCATTTTGATCTCCATCATTGTCTAGATCAATTCCCAAAAGGTCTAACATATTACTGCTCTTGCCACTACTACTATTGGCTCCAGATTCTGAACCACTACTTAAATATGATTTTTTATTATTTAACCCAAATAATTACATATATTTTTTTATAACTTATAATGAATTTAAATTTACTTGAATTCATTTTCACTTTGAGACAATGCCAATTTTAACCGCACATCATCACTACGCCTTTTTTGTTCTTCTTGTTCTGCTTCTTCTCTTGACATAGCCAAAGCTAGTTGTAATTGTAATTCTTCTTCACCAACAGTCTGTGGACGTGCACTCTCTAGTTCCGCTTAAATAGATAAAACACATTATATTTAATGTTTAAATAATAATTTTACAAATTAAAATTATTACATGAATAACAACATTTTATTATGATTTAATATTAATTGTCTTCACTAGGATTATAAAAGCATATATTGTAATAATAGAATTTTATATTCTTTTCTATTCAAGACAAAGTATAACAAATTTTTATGTAACCCATATTTATGAAGTAAATATTTAACTTATCAAAAAAAAATTTATAATTAAAAGAAAAAAACACTGTGGTATTTTTTTTTATATTGATAAAAACTACTAAACAAATTAAAATAATAAAATAGCTGAACAGGAAATAGTAAATAAATATTTGGACAATCATCTTGCTTTGTTCACCTTGAATCAAGATATATTGTAAATATTATAAATATGAAAACAAAATGTATTTGATGAAATGTTTTCATGTAAGTTCATTAAAAAATAATGAATTTGTGTACCTAACTAATGAATAATTTTGAAGATGTTTTAAATTTATTATGGTTATTTAATATTTTTTACTATCAATAAAGTACTAAACTAACACCCAAGTTAAACATTTAAAAATCATTAAAGTGAACTTAAGTACTATTTTGAATCATTTCATAGTAATTATAGGCTTATATTAATTTGAAGTTAAAGTATGTTTGGGATAAAATGTTGTTACACTAAGCTAAAAAATAGAAACAAGAAATTCTAATATTCTGAACCCTTAAAAAAATACAATAACAATCAACAAACCTTTTACAGGAGGTCGTGTATCATATAAACCATAGGAATCTCGGAACTACAAAAAATAAATAAACTATTATTTTATGATTTACAAAATTATGCATTTATACTTATAAAACTTAGTTCAAATATAAAATAGTATAATGATTTTAATTTTTTCCTTTTTTCTTTTTAGATTCTGAACGGAGTGAAGAATGTATTGATTTTACAATGATGTGTGTTTTTTTTTTTATTATTTTTTTTTTTGTGTCTGTCACCACGTTTTGGAGCAGTAAAAGTGCTCCGATTTTTAAAAGTGGACCCTGTTTCGAATAGGAAAGTGAATTTAGTTTGTACTTTGGGGGGTCAAAAGTAAAAAATTTCCAATAGTTTTCAAAAGCGCCGGGAAAAACCAAAAAAAAAAAAATGACGGAAAAACGGGAATTTTTACGCAAAACAAGTTTTCAACCAAATCGATTTTTTTATATGGTTTTAATTCAAAAACTAATCACTGTAAATTCTT
>VUJU01006228.1:0-10965 GCA_009835225.1 Aphis craccivora
TTGAATCATAATAAAAACCATAGTACTCATACTGTATACTTTAAAATTATCAAAACGGTCTATTCAGCCTTTGACTATTTCGATGAAAACATAATTATTAACTCGTAGGATACTATTATATAAGATTTAATTCATATGCTAAAGACAATTTCTGATAAATATTATTAGGTTTATATTCATCTATGTAATTTTGTAACATGATGTGAGTGATAATTGCACAACATTTTATTTTGTTTATTATCATGCTATCTAACTACCTACTGTGATTTTTATATTATATTTGTGATATTGTTTTCACCTTTAATTTATTTATTATGCAGACTCTTTCAAATGTTTTTACTAGTGAATGTTACATTGATATTGTAATAGATTAGCAAAAATTAATAATTAAACATCAGATTCTGTTTAATAATTTATATTATGTATCGCATTAATTAATATTAAATATAGATTTTTATTACTTTATAAGCTACAATTATACATCAAATAGATAATATTACAACATGAAAAATACTGTATTTTTTAACATAAAATATATTTGTGATGTACTTACTTTAATTTTCAAATACATGAACGTCATGCCCACTATAAATTACTATATGACATTTTATTGCCATCAATATTGAATACAGAAATTATTGTAGTAGTATAACAACCGACATTATATTGAGATAAATAAATAGGTATTAAATAATATAATATTTAAAAACAATTATTTAGGTATTACAATTAAATAATGCTACAAATCAAATTGTTTTAATATTGTTGATAAAATACTTCCTAATGGAAATGTGCCTATTTTGCCTATACAGCGCCTCGGGTCATAATAAGTACCATGGTAACGTAGTAACTGACAAGCTATTTTAGACTATATCTGTGGTAAGGAACTCATTTTGTTTCAATCACCTATGCACCACAAAGTGGTATATAATTTTTTTATCATTAAATAATTCGATATAAAAGGAAATATGATTCTGAATCAAACTTAGGTAATTAAAATAAATAGGTACGCAAATTTCGTTTCATGCTCTATACTGAATATTTTTGAAATTTTCAATTAATTGTACACACATACAGTAACAGTACAAACAGTACTTAATTTTGTTATCACTTATCAGTTAGATAAAAATAGGTACTTATATTATGAGCAATGACGTATTTACGTAATAAGTTCAAGGGGTTGTAGCACTCGGATGGTACTTTAATTAAAATGTAGGTAGTTCAGTTATTAATAAATAATTTTAAAATGTATTACTCATATGCTCAAAAAATTTTCTTAAAAGGATACTCTTTCCTTCATTTATTCGGAGGGATAAAATCACAAATATTTAACCAAATTTAATAAAAGTTAATTTTAAATAATTTACAACATAACTACAGACTGTGAGGTATATTAAATAGAAAAATATTGTAAAAAAAAATTAAACAGTAAAAATTGTACGTAGAAACATTATAAACTAAAAAAAAATATTATACTTAATACGTTACATTTTATAATGCACATATATTTTGACATAATACGCTATAAGTGCTATAAGTATAATACAATTTACATGATAGGTAATAAATTATTATAAAATCGCCAAAAATATTTATTTTATATTTATTAAAATTAATGAATTTGAAGGTCATCGTTATAATAAATAAATAATCCGACAGAACCCAAAGTACTTTTCAACAATATTTTGGTCATATGTGCACATCCTTTCCGACGAAATTAAGCGAATGTACTAATTTTAATTTATTTGGTGGTTGAGTTGCCTATACATTTTCATTCAAGACCACTATTGCATTTAGTGTTAACTAGATTTTATTAATACAATTATAAATCTTATCAAATCACACTTCCCCTGTACTTACCACTGGCACTGGCCAATGTTTAATATATCTAATTAAAATTTTTTATGATTTTGCAATTATAAAAAAAAATAACAAGATAATGAATTTAAACCAATACTTAAAAGTTAAAAGTACATTTATTTATTTAATTGTTTTTATACTAAAATTTAATGTAAGTACCTAGTAAATTCAAGTTGTGCGTTACTTGCCTATTGTCTTTGATACAAAAATGGACGTCCTCTCAATAATGTTTCTATTAATTATTATGTATTATGTATTTATGTCAATTTATATATTTGTATTTTTTTGTTTGTTTAAGCTTTACCACTTTTGAGATATAAAAACACTTAAATTTGTCATAATAGGTATACTAATATATTATAAGTACTCATTCATATAAATAGCGTTTAAATAGTGTCAAATAGTAGCATAATATTTAACAGAACAATTATTGAAAATAAATTATGTGATAGTTATGAGTTATGATGCAAACGTCCAAAATGTATAGTAATAATACATACACAATTTGAAAACTATATTATCTTTGTTACGATTTAGTCAAAATTATCATTATAAGAAATATAATATGTGCACTAGGTATATTGCAGAGTTAAACAAAAATATAATATTTTAATATTAACGCTAATTGGTTAACAATTAATCGTATTATATATACTCAAATATTCAATATTTACATACTCGTTACTCGTAACTTGTAACTCGTAATATAGGTAATCATTATTATTTTAACTAGTCCAATAGTCAATAGTTAGTGGTGTAACCACCAGTAGGCTTTTATAAGTTTTAAAACTTACCTCATTTTCGTATTTTAATACAAATTTTACGACACATATCAAAATCATAATAATTTGATATACCTATGTAAAAAAAATTACTTAATATCATTTAATACGTTAATAATAAGAAATATTAGAATATTCATCTGTATAAATAATTTAATTATAAAAAATTAAATATTATATTTTTTTTTTTTAATTTAAAAAATGTAAGTATATTTCTTTTTTACAATGCAATATGTTAAAATCATTTCATTCTACTATTTATTGACCCCAATTTTTGTAAAAAAAGTTTTTAACACTGAAGTCCCAAATTAACTAGTAGCACCACTGTTTACGACCACTCATTCAATTTACACAGCAAAATATTACAATTTATTCGAATATTATAATGTAGGAAACAAATTATTGTCATTAGATACATAATGGCTGTAAACTATATAATATATATTATAATTTATAATAGAATTAAAAAATTTACAAGTTATAATATGGTAAAACCCACCTCTCTCCTCCGCAATAGAATAATATAAATGGGGACCAATTATGATACAAACGAGTATATGTTTATATTATTTTTATTTTAGCGGTTGTCCGTTGGAAAACACTTTGAAGTACCTACTTCTGGTATCTCAGAAACATTTTTTTTTAATTCTTCTATTACTATTTTATTACCTCACTAAATCACTTTTTTTATGTTTGCGGTTTTAGATCGTAGGTGCAACACGTATTTTTATTTATTTAATAACATATATTTAGTTGATATATTATGATATTTTACGAGACGTTTGTGAACAACATATTTGACTCTGGTTTATATTTGGTTAAGTTACCAGACGTTTAAATAGGAGGGTGGCAAATAAATGATATTATATTTTTTCCGAAAGGCATATTACCTATTCCAAAACTCTATTGCGCTAACTTTGAATTTTATGACATTTTTCCTTGCATCGTTTTCCAGTGCTAATGTTCACGTACAGTAGGTATATTAATATTAATACATGAAATCCGCTAGTATTTTTGTTTGAAAATAATAAATAAGTTGATGATATCCTTGTACGTGGGTAAGAATATTTTTGGGTTGGTCACCGTCCATATTCGTGTATGGATAAGATTTATGTTATCAAGATAACGCAAAACTAGTTATGTATGCGGTATATTATGATGATATTTCTCTTTGTTTGATAACAATTTAAGTAATTAAGTAAATAGAAGTTGAAGCAGCTATCTAAAAAGTAAAACATAAAGGTGTTTAGAGAATTTGCAATTTCTGAGTTGTGACTCCGCAATAGAAGTTACATTTTTGGAATTCTTTGTTTACAAAATCAATTCCGAAGAACGCATAGTTCAAAATTAGATAGTGAAAAGATATATTATATTGTAGTATATAAAATCTAAATAATTGTTTTAGTAATATTTTGATAACACAATAACATATACTAGCGATTTATAAAGAAAAATCAACCTGTTAACGCCGTAGAATTTTTATTTGCACAACGACAGATTTCGTGCATCATTTATTTGTGAACAGTAATATCATGTCCGTATAAATGTAATACTAATGTAATTTTGTGGAACAGACGGCGTCGAATAGTTATTATAATCACGTATAAAAATATTTTCATTTATAGGTAGGAATAAAAAAAAAAAAAAAAAAAAATACATCAACGTCAATGAAGCAACGCTAATTAATAACAATAATTATGAAACGTCAACGTAATGTAGACAATGATACCGCCGCAAATAAAAATATACAAAAAAAAAAGGGGGGGGAAACACAACTTTAATAGGTTAATACCTATTTATTATTTTAATTCAATTTTTAATTATTTGAACTGGTGAGAAGAACGCACGTGTTAGAGCAAACTCGATTCAGTAAGATAATCAACAATTAAAATATAATTACTAATTACTATTAGGTACTGTGCTATTATTATTTGGCTGCAAATACAAAACCTGAATGTTTAAATCGATGACTATAAAATATATTTTTTTTTATTCATTAAGATTCAATTGTATAATCTTGTTGTCACAGTTGATAAAATTTATTAGTGTTTTTGATTACGAGTTTCTTATAACTTTACGCACGTGTAATGTTATCGCTGTTTGATGCGTACTTATTTGGTTTTAGTGACAACATTTAAGAAGTTTAATATTCGTAATGGATGTTGGGCATGCCTCCTCACGGTTTCTTTAGCTATACGATTACTACATAGGTACATATAATACGAGTGTGGTTAATACGGAGGCTGGTAAACGACCAATTATAACATAATCGCCTCTTCTGGTCATTTCGTATACAATAATAATTATTATTAGTTTAGTTTTCTCTACGATTATTACCTATTCTTTTTAATTGTTCTGTGATTTTGCCGTTTGATCACTTGTTTATGGTTCTCGTGAAATTTTTTTTATTCTTGTTTGGATATATACAAGAACAAGTAACAAGACAATAGTAAATCAGTAAAGCTCAAAATACAGGAAAACTGGCAGGGGGTGATGACCACCAATCATTATTATGAATTGGCTAAAGAATATTCATAAAGTGGTTTGAATATTATTTACACTTAAAAGTATTGTTCATGGTCGTCATTCGTCATGCATATAATATGGTTGGGGAGGTTGTAATGACATTTTTCCAAACAACATATTTTACAAATATTAAAATTTCAAAATATTATGTACTCGATGAAGATCCGGGGACCCGTATATAATTTGTCATAACAACTTTGATGACATCGCACATAATAATATTATTACGAATTACGATGATGTCGAAATAATCTTAGTGCATAATATTATACCTACTACTTATATCATAAGTACGTAATTGATAAAAATTAATATTAATTTTTTTTTTTTATACAATGTACACGTGTTGTTGTTCGGTCGAAATGGATTTTAAAAAAAGCAATATAAAAACACAGACTCCCTCATACACATACACGTAACACCAGCGCGTGTATACAAGTATAGGTATGTCCATGAATTAAGCATGTTATTCATAATTACTATGCATGACCTACCCACAACACTTATTATGTCAATAATTAGCAAATAATTTACTAAGAATTTTACACTTTTTGTTGAATTATATATATATTTTATTCTACTTTTTTTTTTTTTATATGAATATATAAGTAAAAATAAAAATAGATAAAAACAAACTGGAAAGTTGATTTTTGAAGTTGGTTTGGTCTCATACCTCCATAAGGTGTTTTAATACAAATCTATACACGGTTACAGGGTATGACTTTTAATATTGGACTTAATTTTGCAGTATTTTTTAAAATAAATGTATGTAACCGTCATTTATTAGCATTTATTATACTATTAGAGTTTAATATTTTATTAAAAGGATAATACATTTTTCTATACCATTATAATATTATTATTATTGATTTTTGAGTAGATAATAACACCTTACCTTAAAATAGTATATGAATAATGAATTAATGAATATGTTTATAGTATAAATAGATAATATTTTAAAATAGGTTTAACATAATATATTGAAAATATCACCATTTACTTGTAATGAAATTCATAATTTACGTTAAATTTGTTAATTTTCATAAATAATGTTCTTAAATTATTATATAACTAGCTGAATCCGTGCACTTCGCCCATTAAAAATCCTATACCTCTTATATGTCTCAAACTGTGTATTAAATTCGTTGAATTTTTGTCTGTTTGTTAGTTTGTCCTTTATGTATTCCTAAACGGTTGGACTAATTACGATGAAATTAATATAGAGATATATAAAAAATGATAGGCCCAACCCCGGAAGGTGCTCAAATAGACATTTTAAAATTTACGATGGACATTTTTGTTTATAGATGGTTGGCATGATTGTTTCCATGACAACAAACAAAGGACAGACAGACAGATTATTATTATTGAAACTAATAGCAACCATCTATAAAAAAAACTTCCGTCGTAAATCTCAAAATGTCTGTCGATTTTATGCTCTTACCGTTAAGGGTTGAATTTCACAAAATAAAGTTTATAGAAAAAAATTTTTTTTAATTTTACCCCTTTTACAATTGTTAACCTCCTAAGGGGTTGAATTTTAAAAAATCCTTACTTATCAAATGCTTGCGTCATAATAGCTATCTGCATTCCAAATTTCAGCGCGATCCGTCCAATGGTTTGAGCTGTGAGTTGATAGATCAGTCAATCAGCTTACTGTTTTATATATACAGATAATTAACATTAATATTATGTAATTTTATATTTTTAAATTTTTTATACAGATAGAAGTACAATTTATATGAAAATGTTGTTTTATACTTTTAAGTACTTTAACTTAAGCCTTTGACTCAGCTTTTTTATGTCATAATGTATTATATGATATATTTACGTATTATGACTATCAATGATATACAACGCACATCTAGGTATGTATTTAATATTGCAAAACATGTGAACATGATTTACTGGAAAAACATTAGAGGGTCAGAGTACGGAATATAAAATATTTTAATGTAAATTTATTTTATTAGAATACGCAGGACGTCCACGAATTTGGTCACAACGTTACGAAAACTCACAGCGTACAGCTGCAATAAAATACGATTTTTACTTGTTATTGAAGGTTAAAAGGTAATAATTGTATTTACACCTGTTTCGTTTATTATCTTGTTCTATTTGTCTTTTCGCAGATGTTGAACTGAACACAAACGCAATAGTCTTGGGGAAAATGTTTGTATATAGGATCGGCCTAAAATTATTTTACAGTCGTTGGCCTCGAAGATGTAAAAGACAATGGTCAATGGTCAATGGTCATTGGCCATTGGCCATTTTATCAATAATAAATTTTAATATTTTCAACGTTTTTTCTTTATTGTATTATATTGTATTAATATGACATG
Source organism: Aphis craccivora (assembly GCA_009835225.1). Classification (NCBI taxonomy): domain Eukaryota; kingdom Metazoa; phylum Arthropoda; class Insecta; order Hemiptera; family Aphididae; genus Aphis; species Aphis craccivora. The sequence continues at coordinate 7,511 of VUJU01006228.1, forward strand.
TGTGATGGATGGTCTACACTCTAAAATATTAATCAGATTGATAAACGAATCTTGAGAAAATTTAGTACACGAATTTCGATTTGACGTTACGCAACTTTTACTGAGGAAGCTATTGATTTTTAAGGGGTGTTTGAAAGAACATTAATAAAAATTATTTGATCTACAAGTAGAATTTATTTTCATATAGAATTTACGGAGTAACATTAATATAATTCCATTATTTTTAATAAAATATTTTTAAACTATGTTGAACCATTTAGAATCTTTTTCGAAAACATTCATTCATTCATTCAAGACACTTGAAATTTGTATATTACAGGGTGCTTCAAACTGTATTCATAATAAATTACAGATATAACATATTTTATTAGAATTTGATAAAAATTAAATTGTTTATTTTCTATTGGTTATATTTTTATTAGTTCACGTAAAACTTGAATGTATTATTATGAAATTAAAATATATTTTAACCAAAATAGTACATGACTACTCCATAATCATAATTCTAATGCGTTATGTACATAATATGTGTAAGAAACTATTTATAAAATAACTGTCAGTAATGAAACTAGTTATAATGATATTTTCCCGGTTGACACGTTTTCCTAGAATGCAGTAAAAAAAAAATACATTTTATCCTATTAAGTATTAATTATCATTTTCAATCGTTAGTATTATACTTATCAATTATCATGCTCAAAAAAAAATCCCATTATGAAACTATTTTGTACGTCACTATATCTTACACTGAAACGTGTCAATAAAGTATAAACTATAAACAATAAACATACAATCATTTTTATAATATATTCCGAATAAGACATTTTTGTTGTACTTAACCAAAAAGTTTTGATTTACGTGATACAAATCATTTATAGTAAATTATTTATATAGATTGCAGTTTACATTTATGTATATACAGACCAAAAATGCAATAAGCATATTATTATATTTAAATATAAATATATGTAATACCTATAAAAATCTTTTTTTTTTTTAATATTATTCAATGTTTATATAATTTGACTTAACTCAATTTATGAATCTGTCATCACTTCTTCACACGTTTACAAAACTTTTCAATACCTATAAATAAAAAATAATAATATACATTATAGTTAAGTATTAATTGTAGTGTTGACATCGAAATTTTTTAAAAGCATTCTATATGCACATCGAGTTACAAGTCCTAATTTGTAATTATATAGACGTGATCGTATAAATAATATTATATACCTATAATACCATGATTTGCATGCTTGATTTATATTATATATATAGTGTGATATATAAATTAATTTAATATTCATGCACGTGAAATTATATAATATTATTGTGGAGGCGAATATATTCAACGGTTCGATAATATGTATAATATACATACATATAGGTATCTACCATAACCGTATAGCAGCAGCTTAAGATGCATAAAATATACGATAAAATGTTATATTATAACGACGTACGCTTTTTAAAAACCTTGGATTGAGAGGGGCGTGCGTTTAAGTCACCTGCGATGCAGTGTAATGCCGATGTGCAATTTATATTACTGCAGCAGGGTGCAGACTCGCCTGGTTCTACCCTATAGGCAATATATAGACATCGCTAAGCGGTTTCGTTGTCGGACTGCGGTCGTCGTCGCGGTCGTGAGTCCATGTGGGAAGTTCGTTATACACGGCATAATAATAATGATAATAATGGTAATTCGCATATTTGTCGACTTAAATATTAACTATAATGTTTAAACGTCGGCTGAGCAATATAACTATATATTTTTTTGCGGACTTTCGTTGCTATACGCACAGTGACGCTGCGTGATGTACATATATATATATATAACATTATACTAATATACAATATCGTGCTAGCTTCCTACACGAGCCAAGCCCGCCTGAGCACCGCGGCGTGTGCGTATGTGTGTGTGTCGTGTGTGCGCAAAAAGGGGCGGAGTTCATGGCCCTGGGCTAAATTCGGTACACTATATAGAGATGTATCGTGTATGGAAAAAATAGTTTTTGTTTCATGACCGCGAGTAACGTTTTTTTTTTTTCGTAAATATTCATGGAAAATACATACGCGCGGATTGTGTGTGAGGATAAACGGTCGCGCTCGCAACATATATATATATATACGTTTGCAAACTCTTTACAACATTATACACATGTATTGCATACGCGTGCGGTTGTGCGATACATCAGACGTCATAAATTGTGTCTGTATGGTGAATAATATATATATAAAAAAAAAAAAAGGTTTATATACACTTGTCCCACGCCCATATTCGTCGCGAGATTATCTAATTATATCCAAGAGCCATTTGTGCCGCGCGGAACCTATATAGGAGCCGAGAGCGCATTTAGAGGGACGCAAATCGTGTATACATGTATGTAATATATATATTTATATATTATGTATAATTTAGTGTACATGAATTATTCGAGCGTTGGCCGCGGGCGGAAAGCGAAAAAAAAAATTGGCGTTCTTACGTGGAGGACTTGAGTCCGTATAAAAGGACATGACGTTAAGATAAAATTGAATAAAAAGTACGAGAAAAAAAACGATGTTAAATATCCGTTTCTCTCTCTCTCTCTTTCTTTCACTCCTTCAAACCTATTATAAAAACATAATAATATAATATTAAATCGGCTCTAATATGTATTTAATGTATAATGTAGGGATATTATTGATATCAATGTATATATATATATATACATATTATATTTATATGAATATTTTAATTAACAATATTGGTCAAAACTCTACTTGTTTGTCCCCCCACACGTACCAATACTTTTTTTCTAATTAATATACCTACTTAAAATATAATCTTACAAAATTAAAACACTGTTTAAGTCTACAGTATTAAAGTGTAACAATTTGTATTATAATGACGTATGCTTTACTCGAGATAAAAAATATATTTATTTCATTATTTGTTTGTGCGTTTATAATAACCGGAGGCAGTCAATTTATATTTTTAAATTGTAAAAGTTAATTTTCAAACAATTTTTTAATGATAATAATAATTTTAACATTCACTCAGAGTGTAAAGGTGCATGATACATTGATCCCTTATTAATATGTCACAATAATACAATTATGCTTTTCTAAATTGTAAACTATATTATAACTTATAAGTGATCGCCTGGAACAATATAAGCTAAAAAATAAATTATTCATAAACATATATATTATATATATGTGATGTCCGTCATCGTCGTGTGCTAATTTACATAGTTGCTACTAAGTCGAGTAGTTTTTCAGTGTTTTATACCTTTTAGCTACTTTAGTTTCAATTTTTGCAATATTGGTCATATGATTATGATCATTTATGTGAACTAAATTTTCCTCAGATGAATGTAATTATGCGACTGCATTATTTTGTTTTATGTAATCTGGATACTTAAAAATAATTTAATTTTAATTTTAATTTTTTTTTTATTTAAAAAAAAAAA
>VUJU01006229.1:0-10963 GCA_009835225.1 Aphis craccivora
GATTATTCGAGCGAAATAAAATACGTTTAAATTCGATGTTTAATCAATATGTGTGTCTGCGTAAGTAATTTAATAAATTATTAAAATTAACATGCAACGACGACAAGATGGTAAAAATCATAGACAAAATATTATTATATTATGTTTATGGTAGAAATCGTGCCAACGAAACTCGCCGTCTTTCGAATATTATTAGTTATTACTTACTATCAAGTAAATAATGATTATTTATGAAACGTTTGATGCACGTTCCGACGTTCGCATACCGCACAGTCACAGGGGCGGCTTGATCATGCTTGTAGTTGTGGTTCACTGAACCACCAAAAAGTTTCGAGTGGATGTCATTTTAATAGATGAGTACTTGTACTTCACTGGTACTTGGTCTTAGTAACCGGTGGTAATATGAAAATTAGTTATTTTATAGTCAAGTCATTGTTATTTGTTAAGCAAATAGATCACCGAAGACAGTATAACTATAGTTATTTAGCCATGAGTATAACATTCATAAACGATTAATTTACTTATTAGTTTATTATGATGAAAATATAGTCACATAGGTAATGTAGCCATATAGATACTAAGTATGCGACAATGTTACATTACTTGAACCGTAATCAATCCAGTGTTAGAATTATATTATAATAGTATTAATAATATCGTTATTATCGAACTTTTTTCTTATGCGGTACATTGTTTATGTAGGAAAATTAAAAAAATTATTTTATTGATGATAATCACAATAATATAATATAATACAATGTATATATTTTATTTTTGTTTAAATTTGAACTGAATTTAGTTTAAATAAAAATAAATATTAAATAACAAAATCCATAATATATTAGTAATTAATAATTACTAATAAAGTAATAATCCGAATCCCGACTCGAATACAGGAGTTTCCGGATAAAATTTAATAACGAAACCGAGTTCAATCATTAATTAATAATTTTAAAATATAAATACTAAAATTTATAATCAAGATTTAATATAGATTGGAATATTTAATAAATAGTCATTAATATAATCACTATATCAATAAGATTAAAATAGAATTTCGTGAAGCGCACTCGTTGAAAGTGTATGTGAGTTACGTGATTGTGTGATAATTGATCTACAAAAATACCATAATATAATATGTATAAATGGAATAATAATATGATATGAATTTAACGAGTATTATGTTTACTGATTAGTGATTAGTCTTGTTTTCCCTGTTATTCTGTATTCACTATTCAGTCACTTGTCAGAGGTTGTGGACGTTGTTTTAGTAAATTGTTAAAATTATTTTTCTACCATCCGCAATAACCTAACGAAAATACGTGAATAATTATTAATTCAAATATTTTCATCTGAATTAATATTTTGTCGTTCGTTAATTTTTAATATTTTTAATATGAAGTGCTCGTATTGTGGACGTGGGCGCGATTTAAAAAAAATTAACTCTACAAACTGGAATCGGCATGACGGCATGTTAATTCATGCAAAATGAAATTTAAAGGGAGTAATGAAAGCCTGGATACGTTATACTTTTTTTTTATAAAAACGACGAATAAACCAAGTACCTAGGTACCTCAGGTGAGTACCTAATTTATATATTTTTTTTACAATATTCAAATTTTAGTTTTCCAATTTTGTAGATGACTGAAATAAACTTTATTTTTTAGTACCTATTTATATACAATCTCGTATACAATATTATGTACTTAGTGTAGAACGAGGTGTAGAATTTATGTTAAGAACATAAAATACCTAAATTATTCATTTTTATTTACTGTGTTTTAATGTTTTATCTTGTGTTTTATGATCACTTAAAAGAAAATCAAAAATTTTCTCATTTATTATTAAATAAATTACTTATGTTTATAGTGACTACATAGTACATACCGGAGTACATTCTATGTACCTATATTAGTCAAACCTGAAGGCACATAAATACATAATATACCTATAGATTAAAGATAGGTAGCCAGGTAGGTACTAGGTAATGACTTTATAAGATATACCTCTAAGCCTAGTCTATCAAGTATTAAACAAATCTCATAGAGCACAATTTAATAATTACAATAACTCTATAGTTACCTATTTATTACCAATAAGTTAATTTGACAGGAGCAACTATGCCAAACTTACTTAAAACTTTCTCGAGCGTTTCTAGATAATTCAACAAATAACAGATAATATTTTACCATATTTTTTATTTATTTATTTTTATTTGCCTTTAAACAATCATTTCCTATTAATTTATATCATATGATTTAAAATTATTTAATATATGATTACTAGGTATAATATTAAATGATATGTAAACGTTGCGCGTTCGAATACCGGATACCCAATCGATTGTACCTAGTGTGTAAACTATAAATGTCGTTGTACCTACAAGTAATATACTATCTACATTCTACATAATCATATTAACAAACAAAGGGAGTGCATATTTTTCACGTAGTATTCCTCAACAAAAAGAATAGGTAATAAAAAAAGGTCTATTGTATTGTTATAAATTGTACATTGGTTTTACGAACAATATAGCTACAATCTACAGAATGAAAATAAGATGTTAATACGTAATACATATTCAATATACATTTATTGTTGAATTTATGGCCATTGACAATTTGACATAATGACATTTTATAAATCGCTTGCCAAATCGATGATTTTTTTTTGTATGATGTACAGGATGTTTTATGAGGATTTATCTATTGCAATATCTTCTGAATTAATAGCCATATCATATAATTCTGTTTTTTTATTTTCATTGTTCATGGTTCGGAAAATGTAAATATAGGTACACAATACACACAATATACTCAATACACAATACTATAGTAAATTTTGGTTTTTTTTTTTTTATAATAACTTCTTTTGTATAATTATTTTATTTTATTCATTCAGTTAAAAACACGTTCTGATTTTAACATCACAAAACTGTTTAATTACAATATAAAAGACTGGAGTGTCCGTTGAAATCTGAAATAACAATGATACAATGTTGCATTTCAAAACAAAACGGTTCTGAGCGGAAATTTTGTTACATTTATTTAGTTTTATACATTATGTTCTTTTTTTTCTATCATCTAATTAACTTTTTTTGATTAAAATTAAAAGTACAATCTTTATGAGTACCTATATCATATTTTGAGAACCGAGAAGGAGCTATATTATAATATTATAACTGTTCTAGTACACTCTGTTGCTCGTGAAAAATTGCAATCTATCTTATACAGAACTTTACAAAAATTATTTCATCATTAACTGACATTGTAGATATTGTCATCAGTCCCCAACCCACCATGTCAAATCGCTCGGCTCCTAAGGGTTGTAGCGTAAAGGGCCTTATGGGTCCAAGCTGATTCAGTAAATGTTGTATTACTGGAATTTCAGCAAATACATGTTACATGTAGTGAGTTAATAAAAATATCACATAAAAAAAGTGGGTAAGTGGGTACCACTCTGCTGTACATTACTACGTGCCGTGTGGATCACTATTATATATTATAGGAGGATTAAATTTGAATCCAATAATAATGTTAAGTTTTTGATAAATTTTTCATATGACTGCAATTAAAAACTATTAAAAATATATAAATTGCTACAATATAAAATGTATTTTTATACTTATAAGATTTGAATATTAAATACGAGATATCTTACAAGTTGCATAAATAATAATTAAACATTTGCTATTAGAGAAGTATTAGACCTTTAATCAAATTTAGTTTCCCACAATCGACTCAAACAATTTTAGTAAACCATTAAATTAAGAAATTTAATCATGTAAATCAAATTTTAATGCAACTTTTTAAGATATAAAAATAATAGTCATAAAAATTTTTTCCTCCTGATGCAACAATTATTTCACCTGTTATAAAGGAAGAAAACAGGTGAACAAATAAATGATATAATAGAACCAATTTCTTCTGCACTTCCTAATCTAAAAAAATAAAATAAATAAATTATAGTTAGTATTTTATAATAATATATAAGGGGAAAAAATTACCTTTTAATAGGTATCCCTTGTAATAAATGTTCACTTAGCGATTCATTTTCTGTTAGCTAAAAGTCATACATTTTCATTAATATAATTGTTTCTTTAACAGATTAAAAAAAAAAATATTATCCTGTCTATATTATACAGTGATATTTATTTACAATAAAAAATAAGGAAAATCTACTGAGATAAAGTAAATATTTTAATATAGAAATAATGTGTGTTACTGTGTAATTAAAATATCTATAATAAATAAATCAATAAAATTAATAAAACCTTATATCAAACAAGATATTAATTTTAAAATAAAGTAAACACAGCAAAAATAACATTCTTATAAGATACTATTTGCAGAACTTAATAATAATAATACATTTGAATGTAACATTTTTTTTTTTATTAGAAAATATTATAGTTGTTAATATATATAATTAAATGTTGATAATAAAATATAATAAATAAAAAATAATTAAGAATTATCTCCTTAAATATTATTTTTTAGATCTTGAAAGTGAATTGTATCCTGTGCCTGGATTGTTTATTATATTTCTAAGTTGTTTGAAACACTAGAAAAAATTCTTGTTCGACACATTGGGCATAGATCCTAAGCCACCAAATAATAAAAAAAAACAATTGATTAATAAATCAAATTAAAATGATACACAATATAAGTAATAAAATAATTGATGAATACATTAAATGTGCATTGATAGACTAAACATTTTATATTAGACAAGAGGCCATAACTCTTGACTACAAGTGCAAGTATTGCATGTGTAGCATAATTCATTTTCCAAGGTTAGGTTAAAAAAGATTTAATGAAGGTTTGAGTTTAAATCAAATACCATTTTATATATTGAAATAATATTTTGTATTATGTTTATATGGCAGATCCCCAGCTTAGGAATACAAGTTAGAGTTAATGGTGTTCATATAAGAAATAACAAAACAAAAGTTTCATTAATATCATTTATTAAGGGTATTGAAAATATTCCTTTATTTGTGGTACTTTTTTTTTTTATAAAAGTAGACATATTAGGTACCTATGTACAATTAATAATGTTAATAATGAGATTTCAAATTATAATTGTAAATACCCTTTCAGAAGCGTAGCCAAAATTTTTTTATGGGGAGGGCTAAACACTTTTAACTTGAGTTATTGAAAATTAAAAACAAAAAAAAAAAATAATAAACACTTTTAGTAATACTTTTTTAACTCAAATATCCTATTATATAATTAGTATACAACTAATAACAAGAAATATATAAGTAAAATTTTTAAGAAAATGTCCATATTTAAATTTTAATATTTCAAAACAATATAAAAAATAGAGTCAATGGTGGAGGCTATAGCCCCTTTAGTCCCCTCCTTGGCTACGCCACTGTACCCTTTGTATTTACACAATATACATTATATAACATTAAAAACTTATTTTATTATTATTTAGTGAACTATTAATGTTTCAGGAGTGTGTTAATAATGATTTTTGTCTAACTGTAAATTTAAAAAGAACAGACAATTCTGAAAATATTTTCAATGATTTTTTTCTTTCGAAAAAATCACCATTGGGTATATGATTATATGAATTATATGATTGTGAGTCAAAGTTTTTATTTTAAGATTTTCAAACCAAATATAAAATATAAAATGTAAATTTGTTTTTATTTTATTAGAAATGTTTAATTCTCATAAAAACAATCAACTAATTAATAAATCCAAAGAAAATTTGAATATTCATGAATTTGAAAATGTCAAATTAAAAAATGGAGATTTATGTATAAAATTATCTATTTCAAAGATTTTAAAGACATTTATATACATAAAGTTGGTAAAAATTTTAATGATTGCTCTTATACTGATGATGATATAAATAGTATGTTAAAGGATATTACACCACAATACAGGTTTGTAAATTAATTACATATTTTATTTTATTGTTTTTTTTTTTTTTTACGCCTAATTGGCAGAATATCTATTTGGGCACCCGTAGGTTTGTTTCTGCCTTGCCCAGGGTGGAGGATGGCAGTCTTTCTCTCCAGACACCGTGACTTGCCCGAAGAGAGGTGCCACCCGTGATCGAGGTTCGAACCGACGACGTGTGCATCACAACTGACGCCTTAGAACTCCGTCTATGTCTCCCTATTTTTACTATTTTATAGTAATTATTAAAAATGACTGAAATGAGAAATCTATTAAACTTGTTCTGATATACAGTGATGTAGTTGTAATTTTTTTAGTGAGTATACGTTTAAACGTGCTTGGTATATAACCACCCCCACAACCGTCACATATATACTATAATATTTTGAAGGCTTTGTATGTATTTATTGTAGGTACCTACATATTTACAAATTTATTTTGGTTGATTGTATGCTAAGTGAGCAAAAATTTATTTTATAACATAACAATTTAGAAACGACTTTTTTAGTGCTTATTTTTGCATTATAATATATAAATGGAATCCCGTAGGTTAGGTCCCGTATACCCACGCATCATGTGTTATTCTATTTATTTCTATAAGTATACGCACTTACAGAAAAACAGAGCAGTGAGTTTACGCCGTATGCAAGTAACCCGCGTATACGCTCCACTACACCACTACTGTGCTATTCCTTTTATATTCCGGAACTTCACATTTCTTTCTCCAACAATCTACCTCCCACTTCATCTTCATTCACAGCTGAATGCTTCGCTATAATTGAAGCACTCAATACAATCTCATCCTTACCTCCAAATAAATATCTCGTCGCCACTGACTCTCTGTCCTGTCTCCAAGCTCTCTCCTCTAATATTTTCAATTCACATCCCTCTCCTCTCATTATCACTATCAGACATATTTTATTATCCCTTACGGAATCTGGCTCGGACATTCAATTCATATGGGTACCAGGTCACACTGGAATTGCGGAAAACGAATTCGCTGACAAGCTAGCAAAATCCTCTGCCTCCCTCAGATGCCCTTCAAGTACGAAAATTCCATGGTCTGATTTTATCCCCATCCTTAAGTCCTATACATCTAATCTTTGGCTTAGGCACTGAAGTTCACTCACTCCTCACTTCGCCACCTGGTACAGATATATATCTCCTACCATACCTACAACATCATGGTTTCACAACCTCGATACTTCTCGAAAATGCATAACATCGTTCTCCCGCCTCCGATTTGGACATACTCGACTTCCTTCTCATTCTTTTAAACTGTCACTGAACGATTCCCCTTTCTGCACACTACACTATGACCCTATGGTCTGTGATATTAACTATCTTCTCTACATCTGCCCCAGCCTATCAACACATCGTAACCACCTACTATCTATTTTAAACTCCTCCAACATCCCTTTTGATACTATAAATATATTTTCTAATAAACAAAAAAACATCATATTAAATATATTATCTTTCTTTAACCATTCAGGCTTTTTAATCTAAATTTATATTGTACTATTCTAATGTATTTGTAACAATAATTGTATTTTAAAATTCGTAATTTTATTTTAATTGTAATTGTTGAAACTAATTGTATTTACAGAGTTGAAATAATAAGTTACTTTTTTTTAAAGATTAACGTGTTAACTTCAAGTTAATTTTATTTAAATTAAATTAATTTTAGCCCAAACAATAATGCAACTTTTTTAATAGTATTTTTAGAAAAGTAGGTTTTTTGGTAGCTAGTTAATACTTTGATGTATTATTTTAAATTTCCTGTACAAAAAGAAAAACTATCCAATAAATATTATTATGTTTCTGGAATATTTTGTATTGAAAATTAGAAAATTTTAACTTTAAATTAGGTAAGTTACTTTTTTTCAAATTTAACGTTTAATTTAACGAGTTAACGAAAAAAAATATGAGTAACTTTTAAGTTAAGTTACTAAGAGTTAAAAAAATCGTTAACTTGCCCAGTCTTGCAATTTATTCCAATTTTCGAAAACAGAAAATTAAAAGTTCCCATAGGGTGTTAAAATTCAGATAATGTTTAACCATATATACTTGGCAACTCGTCACTCGCCCACTTATCAATATACCTACCTGTATAAACATTTTTTTTTTAGTTAATTAATTTATATATTAACACTATTTTATTTTTTCAAAAAACATTGGACAGTTACCTATTTCCAAAACGTGATATGTAGATCATTAATAAAAAAACTAAGGCGGTTTTCCAATCATGAGAATAACTAATTATTAATTATTGTACTATAATGTTGGTTCTTAGGTTTTATAATTAATATAATTATTTCAGATGTGGAACTCGCAATGCACATGTACGTTTGGTTTGGCAAAATATAAATGTCCACAGCAACAGAAGTCTCTGCTGGAAGAGACTGTTGCTGCTGTTGTCAAACCTTGTCAAACAACAACTGATTTTGTTGGAAAACAGTAAGGCAAAACGAGAAGTCTTGAATAAGTTTAATAATTTTTTCAATATTCAGTTTACATAATAATAATAGATTCATATATTAATATCGTAATTTATTACAGACTGTTATGTTAGTAAAAAACATGGCCACGTGGCCAGACAGTGTTATTGGCGTGATTTTTTTATTATTTATATTGACTATGATGAAAAATGCATTATCATTTTGACTTTGTATACAATGTACATGATGTATATCAGTAATTATTTGTTTAAATTAAAAACTGTATCTATACTTCTTTACTTATATTTAAATTTTTAATTTTATCGTTTTATTTATACTAATCAACATTAAATAATTACTAATAGACTTAAGGTATAGTTTATTTTATTTTAATCTTATAAAATAAATTGAATATGAAAAATCTATATTGCAAAAAGACTGCTTTTATAATTCAAATTGATAATTAAGAATTTAGATAATAATTATTAATTTATTTTGGGGCCCCAGGGGTGTGCCTAGATTATAGGCCAATATTTTTACTAACATGAACCTATTTTAAGTGTATAAGTTTAGGTATTGTATAATTTTTATTTTTCGGGAGGGGGGGGGTTGAACACCCAAAACCACCCTCTAGGCACGCCCCTGTGGGGCCTATAAAAAATTAGACCTCAAAATTTTTAAGTTGGGCTCTGCAAAACTTTAATAACCATAACACTAAAAATAAAATACTTTTTTGTTTATATATCTACTGTACATTAAATGCATACTATTAGAACTTATTGATAAACTACACATAGATATAAACATGCAAATGTGTTTTACGTTTTAAATAAAAATATAATTATATGTATATAAAAATTTAAATATATCAACAATTATGTCACCAATCTGAAAAACCAAAATTAAAATAAATTTGAAATATCATTTAAATTATTAGCAGATAAATCATCTAGAAATACTGTGATATAAATAAAAAATATGGGAAAATATTGGATTTGTTTTTTCTTGAAGATCGAATATACTTCCAAAATGATTTGATATTAATATTAATATTATCTTCAATTGTTGGTATATAGTTGGAGCGAGTATGTTTATATATTATAATTGCTTACCTATATTGTTTTCATAAATTAGAAAATGTAAATATACCTAGTGTACATTTGAAATTTTATACTTTTTATGTGCAAGTATTTTTTTTTTTTTATTAGATTTCTTAAATCATTATTAGACCATGGCAAAGAATAGCATAAATAATTTAAATAATATAATAATAATAATAATTGTAATAATTTAAAATAAAGTTTGTTTTTGGGAAAAATGAATCGGTATGATTAAAGATTTAATTTATTTAATTTATCTAAATTTATTAGGTAAGATAGATAATCAATATTTCTAAAAATACAATAATTTCCATAGTTACGAGCAGTGGCGAATTGAGTTTTCAAAACAACCCACCAACTAAATTTACTATGACTAATGTAATTTTTTTATATTCTTCTTTTGTTAAATTTTTCATTAACTTTTAAATTTTATGATGTAGATACAACTATTTTTTACTTGAATGATCAATCTTCTGTTATGAATTATGATTAAACAATTTTATAAAGTGAATAATACTAGTGTCAACAGACTTGTAGTAAGTATTTAAAAACAAATTAAAATAGTCTACTGTTTTTCAGAAAATAAATGAACCAATCGTTACATATTGTCATTTATACAAAATAATAATTTTTGCTAAAAACATGTATAAATTCATAGGCGTGCGCAGGGGGTATGCAGAGTATGCAGCTGCATACCCTGAACGAACACAGAGCCTCACACATACCAAAGACCATTTTTGAATATCTCTCCATTGCCCCTCCCCTTATCTGCATAGTGGCAGACTGGCAGCATTCTGCATACCCTGGAAAAGAGGCCTGCACACGCCTATGTATAAATTACTAATTAGTATTACATAATATAAACAGAACACAACATACATACCTACATAATAATATAATCGATTTTTAAATTTTACATAATAGGTTCAAAACATAAATAAACAGAATAAAAGTAATTTATAGGTAGGTATTGTGAATCTAGGAAAAAAAGAAAAATTTTAAAGTGTCACTAATCAATATTTTTTTTAAAAAAAAATTTAATATAGTGCATAGACACTTATACTATATTTTTGGTATGCATTTTTTATAACTGAAAGTATAAAACTTAAAAATTGATAAAAAAAAAATCCAAAACATTCAATATAGCCAAATTGTAAATCTTACTTTGAGAAATATTTGTATGGTAAATTTTTTAAATGTTAAAAAATAAAAAATGTAGCGCAACTGCGCAAGTGTCTATGAATTAAATTTTTAAAATATTGCATAGAACCAGGGTTGGGCAAGATACAAGATACATGTATCTTTGATACATCAGATACATGATACTTTTATATTTCCAATTTAATTTTATTAATTATTAAACGTAAATTAACTATACAATGCACTATAATGTCCATACATAGGCGTGCGCAGGAATTTTTCACAGGGTGTGCAAAATTGTTTCAAATGGGTTACTTGACCTACTATAATTGAGTTAGATAAATATTGTCTTTATATTATAATA